>JAKSZT010053939.1:663736-719764 GCA_026826555.1 Tolypeutes matacus | reverse complement strand
ACTTGGATGAAATGGACAAACTTCTAGAAACACACAAGGAAACTACATTGATGAAAGAAGAAACTGATAAACTCAACAGACTGATCACAAGTAACAAGATTTAAATACTCATCAAAAACATCCCAAATAAGGACCAGATGGCTTCACAGGTGAAGTTTAACAATCACTCTGGAAACAACTAACAGCAACCCTGCTTAAACTCTTAAAAAAAAAAATAGAAATGGAGGTAACATTGCTACCTCATTTTATGATGCCAACATCACCCTAGTACCAAAGCCACATAAAAATGCCACAAGAAATGAAAATGACAGGACAATCTCTGTAATGAAACTGGATGCTAAAATCCTTTAACAAAGTGTAAGCTAAACAACACATCAAACAAATTATACACCATGATCAGGTGGGTTTCATTGCTGGTATGCAAGGGTGGTTCAATGTGAGAAAATCAGTCAATATAATACACAAACTAGCAGTTCAAAAGAAAAAAATATCAAATAATCCTAGTGAAGCAAAAAGGCATTTGACAAAATACAGCATCATTTCTTTATTAAAACACTTCAAAAGATAAGAATAGAAGGAAAATTCCTCAACAAGATAAAGTATAAAAAATCTACAGCTAACATCCTATTCAATGGTGAAATGCTAAAGGCTTTCCTTATAAGATCTAGAACAAAACAATGATGACCACTGTCACTGCTCAAATTATCTTTGTGTTAGAAATACTTGTTCCATCACTTAGGCAAATAAAGAAAGAAATTAAAGTCATCCAAATATGAAAGTGAGAAGTAAAATTTCACCATTTGAAGATGGTGTGATCCTATACGTAGAAAACCCTGAGAAATCTACAAGAAACCTTCTAGAGCTGATAAATGAGTTCCATAAAGTGGCAGGGTATAAGATTAATATGCAAACATCAGAAACATTTCCGTACACTAATAATGAGCAATCTGAGGAAGAAATCAAGAAAAAAATTCCATTTACAATAGCAACTAAAAGAATCAAATATCTAAGAATAAATTTAATTAAAAATGTAAAGGACTTTTACACAGAAAACTGACAACATTGTTGAAGGAAATCAAAAAGGTACTAAATAAATGGAAGAATATTTCATGTTCATTGATTGGAATACTAAGCATCATGAGGATGTCTGTCATACACAAATGATTTACAGATTTAATGCAATCCCAATAAAAATTACAACAGCACGTTTTACTGAAGTGGAAAAGTCAATGATGAAATTTATTTGGAAGGCCAAGTACCCCTACACAGCCAAAAAACTTATTGAAAAAGAAAAAGGAAATTGGAGGAAACACTCTATCTGAATTTAAAGCATTCTACAACGATACATTGGTTAAAACAGCATGGTATTAGCACAAGGATAGACATAATGACAAATGGAACCAAATTGAGAATTCTGATAAAGAGTCATTCATAAACCATTAACTGATATTTATAAAGGCCACAAAGCCCACTCAAATGGGGCAGAATGGCCTCTTCAAGAAATGGTGCTGGGAGAACTGGATATCCATATCCAAAAGAATGAGAGAGGATCACCATCTCATGCCCTATACAAAAATTAACTCAAGATTGATCAAAGACCTAAATATAAGATCCATGACAATAAAACTCCTAGAATATAATGTAGGGAGCCATCTAGGAGATCTTATAGTAGGAAATGATTTTATAAACTTCACCAACAAAGCATGAGCAGCAATATAAAAAATAATAGATTAATTGTACATCCTCAAAATTAAATACATTAGCACTTCAACAGAGTTTTTAAGTTTGAAAAGACAGCCGACTCAATGGGAATAATATTTGGGTACAACCTATCGAATAAGGTCATCGTAGCCTGCATATATAAAGAATTCTTACATCTCAAAAAGAAAATGAAAAAGAAAAACAATCCATTTAAAAACTGGGCAAAATATTTGAATAGACGCTTTTCCAATAAGGAAATACAAATGGATAAAAATCACCTGAAAAGATGTTCAGTCTATGCTCTCCTGTCATATCCCTTCAATGTGCAAGTACACACTTTCACCTTACCATAGATTACATCTGTACGGGTGTTGGCTCACAATCTTCTTCTCTCTTTCTTTTCCCTGTAAAAAATTATCTCCCAGATAATAGCTCTCTGAGCCTGCTCAATTTGCTTAATTCATATTATACCAAATAATGGGGCTCCTGAGGGCTCTGGAAACACCCATATACTATGGTTAGGGCAAATATCTCTGGAGTTTGGTGCCTTGCCAGTGAGCTCTACTTTGGAGTTTGTGTTCCTGAGAGTGACAGAGTTGGACTCAATTATGGCTTCCCTACACATGGCTCATCTTTCCCTTCTATTTAAACCTCTACTTGGTGCTGGAATTTTGTAGGTGTACGTATGCAGATTGGAGAATTTGGCTGTCCATGTGCCAGCTGGAACCAGAATCTCAGCGAAGTTGCAACACCTACTCTCCAATTCATTGAATTCACCCAGGACAACTAACAAGGAGGTAAGGATTGACAACAACCATACTAAGGAAACAAGAGAGCTGAAAACTGCAAGCAAGAGTGTCCCATTCATCGGGTGTGTGGGATCAAAGCCTCCTTTTATTTAGAGGTGGAGTGGACATCACCATTCCAGAATCCTTGGGACTGGGGAAAGAATTATGGACTAGCGTAGTCTTCCTGGTGTTCTACTATAGACATATTGTAATTCTAGCATTGGAAGAAATTACAACATTGCTGCAGAGGCAGTGACTACTGATGCTTTGGGAGCAGGGAGATGGAAAAACAGTTGTAATACAGAGGCTTTTTCAGGACTTGGGAATCATCCTGAATGACATTTCAATGACAGACATAGGCTATAGTATATCATCATATATCTTGAAAACTGTGTGTGAGAAAGTGTAGACTACAGTGTGAACTATGGTCCATGCTCAGTGGTGATGCTCCAGGATGTGTTTATCAATTGTAATGAATGTGCCACACTAATGAAGGATGTTTCTGTGGGACGGTGTGACAGGTGTGGGGAGTGGGACATATAGGAATCCCTATATTTTGTGTTTAACATGTATGTAGTATTAGCTTTTTAAAAATTTAAAATTTAAAAAGGAAAAAAAGATGTCCAGCATCACTAACTAATAGGGAAATGCAAGTCAAAATTACAATGAGATATCAATTTACACCTATTAGACTGGTGGTCATTATAAAACACAGAACTACAAGTGTTAGAGAGAATGTGGAGGAATGGGGAACCTCACCCACTGTTTATTGTAATGTAGAATGGTGCAGCCATTATGGAGGACAGATTGGAGGTTCCTCAGGATGATAATGATAGAATTGCTATATAATCCAGCAATACCAATGCTGAGTATATACCCAAAAGAATTGAAAGTATGGACATGAACAGATATATAAACACTAATGTTCGTAGTGTTTTTTTACTATTTCCAAAAGTTGGAAGCAACACAAGTATCCAATAACAGAAGATTGCATAATCAAAATGTGGTACACACATACAATGGAATGTTACTCAGCTATAATGAGTAATGAAGGACTGACATGCATGAAAACATGGATGAATCTTGAAGACCTTATGTTGAGTGAAGTAAGCCAATCACTAAAGGACAAATATTGCATGACCTCACTGATATGGCCTAAGCCAATTGAGCATACTCAAAAAGATAAAGTCTGGAAGGTAGCTTATCAGGAGAGAGAAAAGGAGTAGAGTGTGGTGAGCTGATGTTCAATATGAGCAAGAAAAACATGATGAGGTAGATGGGGTGGTTTGGTGGTTTATGTGGGTTATGGTGGTACAGGGATATGAGTGGGGAAATGGTGCTAGAATGTGAGGGTGAGCAGAATGGGTAGTTGTGTTGGATACCCATGGAGCTAGGTAGAGGGCAAGAGGAAGGAACAGATGAACTCTGGGTATTTGTAGGTCTGTGGTTGAAAGTATAATGGTGGCAATGTTTTTTGGCAAATATGGCCGGGAAGGGTCACTGGTGCAGGGCTTTGTTTGTGGGGGGATATATGGGAAAAGGTGCACCTAGGGCATGCTTCAATGGAATATTAATGTGTTCATCTTGTCAAAGGTTGTTATCTCAGTGGGTGAAGACCCACACAAAAACTAAGGAAATATTATTAGTTTCTGGGCAGTCCTGCTATGTACTCAAATAGAGGGGCAAGAAAATCCCAAGTACTTATGTGGTACATACTGGAAACAAACCAGTATGTGAAGCCTTCAGTTGTTCAAATGATCATGGAATGGGGCATGGTCACGGTGGGTAGACAATCACTCAATAAATGAGGGAATACTGAATTCCCAGCCTGGAGAGCTCTGCCACATTCTCCAAGGGAGCAGCTACAGTCACTTGCATGCAGGGGCAGTGACTGGCAAAAGAGGATGGCCCACTGATGAGTTCTTGTTATTGATGACTAGCCTTATGAGTCTTTGTTCTTGAAATTGAAACTTGGCCTACTGTTATGGGGTGCCTAAGGGTTGCCATCTGAGAGCCTCCTTCTTGCTCAAATGTGGCCTCTCTCTAAGCCAAACTCAGCATATGAATGCATTACCTTCCCCCCCAACATGGGACATGACTCCCAGGGATGAGCCTCCCTGGCAAAGAGGGATTAATACCAAGTGCCAACAGGAAACACGACTGGAAAAAAGACCTTGAATAAAAGGGAGAACAGGTAAAGACAAATGTGTTCATGTGGCTAAGAGACTTCAAAGAGAGTCGGGAGGTCATCTCAGAGGTAAAGCTTACACATACCTCAGTAGGATCTCATAGAACACCAAAGTGGATATCACCCCACACAGAGGGTCTCCTGAGGGCTCTGGAGACACCCAGGTCCTATATAAGGTGGGATAGCCCCAGAGATTGACACCTTATCAGTGGGCTCTACTTTGAAATCTGTGCTCCTGAGAGTTACAGAGTTGGAGTCAAATAAGTCCTCCCTGCACATGGTCCATCAGTCCCTTCTATTCAAACCTATATGTGAGGCTGGAGTTTGTAGGTGTAATTCCAGAGACTGGAGCCTCTGGCCTGCCTATGTGCCACCTGTACCTGGAATCTCGGTGGAGCTACAACTCCTACTCTACAGCTCAATGGACTCACCCAGGTCACCTGGTGAGCAGATGATGATGGACAACCCATCCCAGGGAATGGAGAGAGCCTGCAGCTGAAGGCAGGATAATCCCATCCACTGTATTCAAGGGATATAAACCCACTCTCGCTTGGAAGTGGAGTGGACATCACCATTCCAGTCCCCTCAGGGTTGGGGGAAAAGCTATGGACTAGAGTGGACTTAATGGTATTCTGTTGTAGACATATTGTGATTCAAGCAATGGAAGAAAATATAAAAGTGAGGTGGAGCCAGTGGCCACTAGACACTTCCAGGCAGGGAGGGAAAGGGCAGTTGTAACACAGAGGCTTTTTCAGGGCTTGGGGGTTGTCCTGACTGACGTTGTGGCGATGGATATAGGCCATTTTACATCAGCATATATCATGCAGAACTGTGTGGGAAAGAGTGTGGTCTACGATGTGAACTGTGGTCTATGCTTAGTGGCAAAGCCCCAGGATGTATATATTCATTGTAGGTAATGTGCCACAATGAAAGATGTTTATGTGAGATGTTATGGGAGGTATGGGAGATTGAGATCATGGGAATCCCTATAATTTTTGTGTAACATTTATGTAATCTAAGCATCTTTTAAAATATATATGAAAAAAAAATACTGAATTACTACCAACCTAATAATGGGTGCTCATTTTATAAATAGACAATTAAATATATTGGAAAATATATCTAAATTTTAGAAATATGACCATTTTTTTCTTTTAATATCTTGAGTAAGATGCAGCATTTTTTGTTCTAGGAAGTGTATTGCCAGACAAAAGTAAAGAATAAATTGATGTCATTAGGATATTTTTGCTGTAAAATGAATAAAATTTTCCCATAAAATATGATTATACAATAAACTTAATATAAACCTTCATTTTTCATGATAGGTAAACTTTAACACTATTTTTATTGTATTACTAGAAATTTTATATTGGTAGTATTATTTATTCTACATCATGAAAAATGGATTTGTTACAACCTTTTAGTGCCAAATGTGTAGAATTTCGATCTTGTACTAAAATTCAACTCCTAACACAATTTTCCAGCACTGCACTGAAATATAGAGAATTCCCATATACCAAATGCCTTCCCCTTCTCCTACTCTCCTTTATTAATAATGTTTTACATGGGGAAGGTACGTTTGTTACAACTAATGTACAAATCTTGAAGCATTATAACTAAGTTTGGTCAAGAGTTTACATTATGGCTTACATTTTGCACTGGACACCTTTACAGGTTTTGATGAAATTTAAAATGGCCTGTAATCATTACTGCACGATCATGCAGAACAATTCTAATGTTCTAAAAATGTCCTCTATTCCATCTGTTCTATTCTTCCCTTCCCCTCCCCTCAGAACCTATGGTAACCATTAAGTTTCAATTTTTTGAAGAGTAAGATTCATAATTACTTGCAATATTATTGAGAGCTTGACATATTGGTCTGTTTTCTTTTAATAGGCACTGTGTATATACTCGAAAGATTCTTGTTCCTCTAATTGAGAACATATCAGGACTCCTCATGATGGGATTTTAATATTTTCTTGTTTCTTGTGTGGGTCTCCACCCACTGAGATAACACACTATGACAAAATGAACAGTTGCATATGCCATAGAAGCATACACCATATTTTCCTTATTCCACATAAGGACATGGGCAGTGCCTAGTAAAGGAAGACAGACAATTATACCAGGCATTTGATATTGATGATTGTACTTATGAATCTTTTCTTGTGAAATTGAAGCATAACCTAGTATTATATATTGCCTGAGAGTTACCCCCTGAAAACCTCCTTGTTGCTCAGAGAGGTGGCCTCTCTCTAAGCCAAACTCAGCATATACATTAACTACATCTCCCCTGGTGTTGAGCATGACTCCCAAGAATGAACCTCTCTGGTACCAAGGAATTACTACCAAGCAATGCCTCTGGAAAAAGACCTTGACCAAAAGGGGGAATATTAAAATACAAATGAGTTTTTATGGTGAAGAGATTTCAAAGTGAGTCAGGAGGTCATTCCAGAAGTTATGCTTATGCATGTCTCTGCAGGATTTCATTGACTGTCACAGTAAACAGTGCCTCAAACAGTGAGGCTCCTGAGGTGCTAGAGACATCTAGACATTATAAGCAGGGCAGAAAAGCTCAGGAATTTGGTATACTGTCAGTGACCTTTACTTTGGAATATATGCTCCCCAGTGTAACAGAGTTTGAATTATTTATAATTTCTCTACACATGGCTATTCTGTCCCTTTGATTTGTACTTCTAAGTAACACTATACACTTTGAATATATGTCCCAAAGACTTAAATCTTTGGTCTATTCATGTGCCTGTTGAGCCTCGAATCTCAGCAGAGATTCAAAACCTCTTCTCCAGTTCACTGGACTAACCCAGTACAACTAACATGGAGATGATGATGGAAAATGCCCATTCCAAGGAAAAGAGAGTATCTGCAACTGCAAGCAAGACAGTTCCATCCATCTGTCCCATAGGATATAAGTAACCTCTCAATTAGAAACCTAGTGGGCACCACCATCCTCAATATTGGGGAATGAACAATGGACTAAAGTAGACTTATTAATATTCTATTATAGAATTATTATTCTAGTAATGGAAGAACTTTTACCATTGATATAAAGGAAGTGGCCACCATAGGTTCTGAGGGAGAGAGAGAGAAAAATAGGTTTAACATGGAGACATTTTCAGGACATTGGAAATGTCCTGTATGACATTGCAATGATAGATAAAGGCCATTAAACCTTTTGTAAAAGCTTATAAAATCATGTGGGGCAGAGTGTAAACTATAATGTAAAATATATTCCATGTTCATTAGCAATGTTTCAATATGTGTTCATCAATTTTAACAAATATACCACACAAGTGAAAGATGTTATAAATGTGGGAAAGTGTGGGAGTGTAGGGGTGGGGCATTTGGGAAACATCTACATTTTTATACAACATTTATATAATCTAAAGCTTGATCAAAAAATATTAAAAAATAAAATAAAATAAATTGATAACAAAACAAAAACTGTAATGTGTTTATAAAATAATATATAAGCAATTAACCAATTAAGGTTTAGGGTACATGGAGGTTCATTATTCCATTTCAAATTGTCTATAATGTGTAAATTTCTAAAATAAAATATTGAATAATATCCAACATGAACATAAAATGATACAGTGAAAAATGTGTCTCACAATCTCCTGCCAATTCTACATGGCTAGATGATCTCCCCGTTGCTGTGAAAAGAACAAAAGGTACTAACCATGTACTTTGATACTTTGAGAAATATCTCTTAAAAATACTTAGAAGTGGATACTTCTGGAATTGTTTATGATCATATGATAAATATATGCTTAAATTTGATTAGAAACCAACAAAATTTTCTTAAGTGTCTGTACCATTTTACATTCATACCAGCATTGTGGGAGAATTCCTTTTGTTACAAATCCATAGCATCAATTGGCAATATTGTCATATTTTATTTTTCCAATTCTATTTCAAGTTAATTTAAATTTGTGTTTCCTTAGTGGCTACTGAAACTGAACATCTTTTCAGGTGCTTGTATGCCAAATTTTATCGTCTTCTTGAAATGTCTGTCAATTTTTAATTGTGCTGTTTATTTTCTTTTGTTGAGTTTAAGAGTTTTTTAGTAAGTTCTTGATGTGAGTCCTTCATCACATATGTAATTTACAATTATTTTCTACCAGTCTACGGCTTGTTTTTTCATTGTTTTTCACTGAACTTTTAAAAATGAAATCTGATGTATTATTAATTTTTCCCTTTTTTGATTGTGTACTTAGTGTCATAGCAAAAATGCTTTTCTTAACTTACAGATGCAGACTTCCCTCTATGTTTTTTAGTAAATATATTAATATTTTACTATAAGCATTTAGAGATAATTTTTGTATACATAATGAGGTTTAGTTCAAATTCCTTTTTTTTTTTTGCATATGGATGTCCAAATATTTCCACTCGATATGTTTCAAAATATTCTATTTCCATTGCATAGCCTTTTTTTCAAAAATCATAAGACATATGTGTATGCACTGATAGAAGTCGTTATATATGTCCATTCTTCTATTTGTTTATCTGTTACTAATACCACAATATATTACACTTACTGTAAATCTAAAATGAATATAGTGAAAGTCCTCCAAATTTATTTTACTTCAAAATTGTTTGGTCTACTCTAGTTTTCACCTTGGTCATGTACTTTCTTAAAAGCTTTTTTGCACAAAACTGTATTATGAGATGAGTAAATAACCACACATGGCCTAAGACAAACAAGCAAAATAACATATTCAGCATAAATGTTCTATTGTCAGACAGAATGAAGAATTAAACTCACACATCTTAATGTTTCCACCAAGAAAACAGAAACATTTTTTGGAGGTAAATCCTTCACACAAAACAGTCTTTATATAGTATAGTTTAATTGTGATTGTTTAGGATTGCTCTTGTAGGCTTACATTTATATTGATTTTTAAAAAGTCATCATTGTATAAAGTGTAAAAACTTTTCTACAGAGATTTTCCTACCAATGAAAATATGGCCAGGCAAATTTAAAAAATAACAAATGCTAGAAAGAACTTAAAACAAAAACACAATCATCATGTGACTGACTTACAAAATTGGAATTCTTCCTGAAATTAGGAAGCATTGCTCCTCTATTTTTACTATAAACTTGCTTTTCCATAGTAGAGAAAATATATAGTCAAAATATTTAACCAAAATATTTAAAGTTACCTATTGATCATTTTATATGTAACAATTAGTTTTTAAAATCCTTTCCGTTTTATCTAGGGGTATAATCACTCTCACACATAGCTAAGTCATTAATGTCAAAAATTTAGGGGGAAAACAATAACAATAACAACAAACTTATTCCTGAGAAGTAAGAAAGAGAAAACTCTCTATGTACTAGAAGTGGTAGTCTTGTTCCTTTTTTAACAATCTTTTCCACAGCATGGACTATTATTAACAGCCAACCATGACTTTCACTTTTGAGTAGTTACTGCCTCTGTTGTATTAATCTGATCTTTTTAAATGAAACTACAACTGCAACATTTTTAAAAAATCAGATAATTAGGAACTCTTATTTTATTTTGAGCTTTGCATTTGTCAAGAGCAAAGTTGGCCAATTAATATAACTATATTCCAGTAATGGCTGAAGTAATAACTTCTGCTTGTATTCTCAATTTCCCCCATGGATCTTCACCCAAAATAATAAAAGTAATACAATTGCAATTAAGTTCATAATTATCAATGGCACTCTCATCACAGTTCTTATGGATTGAGTAAGGTTCATTAGCTGAGATTTAATTCCTGGCTCCTCTCTGAATCTGCAGATTCCTTGGTCTGTTCCCCATCCAATGTTCTTGAGGGAGTGCTCCTTGGGTAGTATGGAGATGGCATTGATGCAGAGCAGGGTTCTAAACCCACAAGTTACCTAATAAAAAAAAGAAAAGAAAAAGTACATGGCCAAGAGCTGTTGAGCCCAGGACGGCTCTGGAGCCATGGCCTTTACCCTGTATTGGCTGCTGCAGGCGGCCCTGCTCTTTAGTGTTTTAACTGTTAAAGGATAATTGAAAAGTTATTGATGTCATTAACATTAGTAAATATAATTGAAGAAAGCTTTAATAGCTACTATATGATGAATGAAAGATGGAAAATTTAGATCTTGGAATAAGTGTTGTTGAGAAATGAAAAAAGTTAATAATAATATGCTAATTAAGTTCTAGTTAGGTATCACAGTTTGTTACAAGACTTTGTCTCATTCTTCTTGACACTAAAAGGAGCAAATATGAATTAATAATTCCAGAACAACCAGATAACAAGAAAACTTTCAAATATTAAATAATAACACAATATAAGCTGTTGGTCCCATATAAAGGATATTATGAGAGCAGAAGCCAAGAATATGTGCACAGTTCTTGAAGGAAGGGTAACAACTTTGTGGGTAGGGAGTGGGGTATGGTGAGGTCTCAGATATGTTTTAAACTCTGAGTTAGCATATATATATTAATGGGTAGGAATAAGAAAGGGGTCCACAAAAAGGAAGTTGTCAGAAAAAAATCTGCTCATAAATGTCAGGACCAACATCAATTCTCCCCTCCTTTCTCATTGATTGAGTAGTGTAGTTGCGAAATGAACAATCAAATAATTAATCTTAAAGCACTTGAATTCTCATCACCCTAAGGTCCAATTGCTTGAATTCTTATCATGAAAATCTGCTCATATATAGAGATCCCAAGAAAACTGGCTATTAACAGAAACAGAAATATACTTGTATAACAGTATAAAAGGCACATAAAACTCCATAAAAAAATCAGCACAGCCATACATTCTAAAATATTAACAAAGGTATCCAAAACTACAGAAAAATGCATGAAAGGCAATAGCTAAACTATTTGAAAAAAATAATTGACTATGGAAAGAAATCATTTATTTGGAGAAGAAAATGCAACCCTACAATTGTAAAGCAAATTGCTTCTTACAGCTCAATAATATTCTATATGTATGTAACACATTTTATTTATCCATTCATCAGTTGATAGTCTCTTGCATTATTTCCATTTTTTAGCGATTTTGAATAATACCACTATGAACATCAGTGTGCAAATTACTGTTATTGTCTCTGATTTCCATTATTTTGAATATATTCCTAGTAACGTGATTACCAGACCATATGGAAATTCCATCCTTAGCTTCCTGAGTAAATGCCAAACTGTCTTCCACAGTGGACTCACCAATCTGTATTACCACCAGAAGTGAGTAATTGTTCCTATTTCTCCACATTCTCTCCAACTCTTGCAGTTTTCAGTTTACTTATAATGGTCATTTTAGTAGGTGTGAAATGGCATCTCATTGCTTGATTGCATTTCCTTAATAGGTAGTGATGTTGAGTATCTTTTCATGTGCATTTTAGCCATTTGTAGTTCCTGTTTGAGAAGTGTCTATTCAAGTATTGTCAATTTTTAAATTTTTATTTTAGTTTCTTATTTAGAAATTTTATTATTTATTATCAATATTATAAGTTACCCAATTAACAATGACAATACCAGTAGATCTGCTTTGATCAATTTTTACATTTCCCCTTAAAAATTTTGTTCATTCCCCAATGTTTACTCTGACAACTTCATGCTGAATAGGGACACAGATATGGGACAGAAGAGTGAAATTGCTTTTCTTCCAGTTGAAGATACACTTGGTTTTGGAGGTAGAGTTAGGCTGTTCTCATTATTTTTTTGTTTATTCAGGGCAGGCCCAAGGAACTGGATAAGAGTTGACTGCACATCCAATAGGTTTCAGGATTCAGGTGGCATATGAAAAATCCAAAGACTTTTGATCTCTGATAGCTATACAAAACAGTTAAATGGAAAATAATGTATCCAGACAAAAGGAGAAAAAGAATCATGATTAGAGAATTTATAAATGAGTATAACTATATTAGAATGGGGAAATAGAATTACATATATTACCAGATAGGAATATATGTTGATTTCCTGGGGCTGTGTGGCTTGCCTATTTCTGGCGATCTCTATGTTTGGAATTCATAAACAATGTAAAACTGCTACATATGTATATACCACATTTTGTTTATCCATTCTTCTGTTGATGGACACTTGGGTTGCTTCCATCTTTTCACAATTCTGAAAATGCCACTATGTACATTGATATGCATATACCTGTTTGAGTCTCTGCTTTCAGTTCTTCTGGTATATATCTAGTAGCTGGATTGCTGGATCATGTGGCAATTTCTTCTTAGCTTCCTGAGGAACCACCAAACTGTGCTCCATAGTAGTTGAATTATTCTATATTCTCACAAGCAGTGAATGTGTGTTCCTATTTCTCCACATCCTCTCCAACATTTGTAGTTTTCTGTTTGTTTTTTTTAATAGAAGCCAGTCTAGTAGGTGGAAAATGATTTCTTATTGCAATTTGATTTGTGTTTCCTTAATACCTACTGATATTGAACATCTGTTCATGTGCTTTTTAGCAATTTGTATTTTTCTTTGGAAAAATGTTGCCCATATTTAATTGGATTGTTTGTCTTTTTATTACTAATTTGTTGATGTTCTTTATATATGCTGGAAATTAGACTTGTATTGATATGTATTTTCTGAAGAATTTCTACCATTGTGTATGCTGCTTTTTTCACTTTCTTGTCAAACTCTTTTGAAGCACAAAAGTTTTTTTGATTTTAAGGAGGTACCATTTATCTAATTTTCACTTCATTGCTCATGCTTTGGGTGAAAAATTTATGAAATCATTGCCACCACATGATCTCAGAAATGCTTCTTTACATTTTCTTTTATGAAATTTTTGGTCTTGTCTCTTATATTAGGGTCTTTGATCGATCTTGTGTTAGTTTATGTATTGGGTGTGGAATAGGGATCATTTTTCATTTTCTTGGATGTCTATATCCAGGTGTTTCTACACTATTTGCTGAGAAGACTATTCTGACACTTTGAGTGAGCTTGATAGCCTTATCAGAATCAGTTGTCTGTAAACAGGTAGGTCCGTTTCTGAATTTTCAGTTTTATACCACTGGTTAATATGTCTATTGATGTGTCAATACAATGTAGTTTTGACCACTAGCTTTGTAATATATTTTTTAAGGTACCAGAGCCAGAGATTTAACCTGGGACCTTGCAATTGAGAAGTTGGGACTCAACCACTGAGCCGCATCAGCTCCCGTGAATTGGGATTTCATTTTTATCTTGTGGTTTGTTTTTGTTTTTAAGAGGAACCAGGAACCAAACCTGTGACTTCCCATGTGGAAAGGAGGTGCTCAACTGCTTGAGCCACATCTACTCCTATGCTTTTATCTTCGGAAGTGTAAGACCTCTTACTTTGGTCTTCATTTTCAAGATATTCCTGTCTATTCAGGGCCTCTTCTACTTCCAAAAAATTTGATAAATATCTTTCTATTTTTATAAAAAGATTGGAATTCTCATTTATATCACATTGAACCTGTAAATCAGTTTGTGTAGAACTGATATCACAACAATATTTGGTCTCCTGATCAATCAGCATGAACTGTGCTGCCATAAGTTGGATAGGTGGTATAATTTTCATTCATCTTGAGATATTTACTGATTTCTCTTGCAATTTCTTCTTTGCAATAAACATTTGAGAATCCAATACACCACTCTTAGCATTGGATAGAACAACTGGAGAGAGGATAAGTAAGGAAAAAGAAAGCTTGAATAATATGGAAAATGAACTATATATAAGAGATATTTATAGACCATTACAACCCAAAACAGAAGAACATACATTCTTTTTAAGTGATCATGGATCACTGACCATATATTAGGTCACAATACAGATCTCAATAAATGGAAAAAGATGGAAATTATGCAAAACACTTTTTCTGATCATAAGAGAATGAAGCTGGAAGTCAATAATGGATGGAAAAAATATATGGAGATTAAATATCACACTCTTAAATTAAAATTGGTGGGACAAAGGAGAAATTGCAAGAGAAATCAGTAAATATTGAGATGAATGAGACATAGCAAAACCTAAGTGATACTGCAAAGGAAGTGCTGAAAGGGAAATTTATAGCCCTCAATTTTTTCATTAGAAAAATAAGAGCTGAATTGAGAGATGCAACTGCAATCCTGAAGGGACTAGAGGAACAACAGCAAACTAATCCCAAACCAAACTGAAGGAATTAAATAATAAACATCTGAGTAGAAATAAATGAAATTGAGAATAATAAAAAAATAGAATAAACAAAACCAAAATGTCTTTCTTTGTGAAGATTAACAAAATTGACAAACCCATAGCTAGACTGACAAAGAGAAATGAATAAAGATGCAAACAAATGGAATAAGAAATGTGAGGGGGGATATTACCACTGACCCTGTAGAAATCGGGAATCATAAGAGGATACTATGGACAACTGTATGCCAAAAATCTAGACAACATAAACAAAATCAACAAATACCCAGAAACACAGGAAGAATCTATACTGACACAAGAAGATTTAGAAGACCTCAACAAACCAATCACAAGTAAAGAGATTGAAACTGTCATTTAAAAAATGTCCCAATAATGAAAAGCCCAGAACCAGATGGCTTCAGGATGAATACTACCAATCATTCAAATATGATCTAATACCAATCTGGCTCAAGCTCTTCCAAAAAAATGAACTGTAAGGAACATGATGAAACTCATTCTATGAAGCCAACATCACCCTATTACCAAGACCACATGAAGAAACTAGGAAAAAAGAAAATTACAGATAAATTTTTCTAATGTAGATGCAAAAATCCTCAAAGAAGCACATTAAATAAATTATACACCATAGTCAAGTGGGTTTTAGTCCAGTTATGCATGGACATTTCAAAACAAGAAAATCAATTAGTGCAATAAATCAAATTAATATATTGAATAAGAAAAATCATATGATCATCTTAATTAACATGAAAAAAAGTCATTTGACAAAATACACCATCCTTTCTTGATAAAATATTACAAAATATAGGAATAGAAGGAAGTTTTCTCAATATGGTAAATGCATATATTAAAAACTCACAGCTAGCATTGTACTCAATGTTGAAAGATGGAAAACTTTCCCACTGAGATTGGGAAAAAGACAATAATACCCATTGTCACAACTATTATTCAATATTGCGTTATATATTCTAGCTAGAGTAATTAGATAAAGAAATAGAACTCACCAAAATAGAAAAGGAAGAAGAAAAACTGTTAATATTTATGGATGATATGATTCTACATTTACAAAATATCCAAAAATTCACAACAAAGCTACTAGAACTAATATAAAAATATATCAAATTGGTGGGATACTTAATTAATATGAAAATAGTAGCATTTCTATACACTACTAATGAGCAACCTAAGGAAGAAGTAAGAAAAAATTTCCATTCATAACAGTGACTAAAATAATCAAATAATTAGCAATAAACTTTATAAAGTACATAAAAGACCTACATTAAAAAACTTATGAAACATTTCTAAAAGAAACTAAAGAAGACCTAAATAAATGGAAGGATATTCTGTTGTTCATGGTTTGAAAGACTAAATATAGTCAGGATGTCAATTCTACCAAAACCAATTTACAGATTCAACACAAACCCAATGATAATCCCAAGAGCCATTTTTTTCAGAAATGGAAAAGCCAATTATCAAATTTATTTTTAAGGGTATGGTGCACTGAATAGCCAAAACTATCTTTAGATAGGAGTATGAAGTTGGAGTATTCTGACTTAATAATATATTACTTATCTACAGTGGTAAAAACAGCAGGGTATTGGCATAAAGATAGTCATATTGACCAACATAACTGAATTGAGAACTCGGAAATAAACCTTCACATCTACTGCCAAATAATTTTTGACAAGGCTGTTAATATCACTGAGTTGGGCCAGAAGAGTCTATTCAACAAATAGGGCTGGGAAAACTGGATATCTATATCCAAAAGAAAGAAAGAGGACCTCAATCTCACACCTTATACAAAAGTTAACTTAAAAAGTACCAAGGGCATAAAAATAAAAAATCATAAATCTCATAGAAGAAAATACAGGGAAGCATTTTTAAGATATCCTCATATGTGGTAGTTTCTTAAACCTTACAACTAAAACATGAACAACAGAAAAAAAATAGATAAATGGGATGTCCTATAAATAAACACATTTGTTCTTTAAAAGAATTTATCAATAAGGTAAATGGGCAGCCTACTCACTGGGAGAAAGTATAAGAAAACTACATATGTGAGAAGGGTTTGATATCCATGTTATATAAAGAGATCATTCAACTAAATGGTAAAAAGACTAGCAACCTAATTAAAATATGGGCAAAAAACTTGAACAGACATTTCTCAAATAAGAAATACAAAAAAAAAAAAAAACCAAAAAAAAACACACATATAAAAATGTTCAATAATAGTAGTTAGGGAAATACCTATCAATACTAAAATGAGATAACATTTCACAACTTATAGAATGGCAATAATTTAAAAGAAATCAGAAAACTACAAGTGCTGGAGAAGATAAGGAGAAATAGGAACACTCCTTCACAGTTGGTGGGAATATAGAATGGTTCAAACTCTGTGGAAGACAGCTTGGCAATACCTCAAGAAGCTGAATATAGAACTGCGGCATGATCCAGAAATCCAATTACTAGGAATATATTCAGCAGAACTTTAAGCAAGGATGCAAACTAAAATTTTTACACTGATGTTCATAGCAGCTTTATTCACAATTGCAAAAATATGAAACCATCCTAATGTCCATCAACCAAGGAATGACTAAATAAAATGTGGTTCATACATGTATTGGAATACTATTAAGCTGCAAGAAGAAATGAAATCAGTTTGCATAGGACAACATAGATTAACCTTGAGGACATTATTTTGAATGAAACAAGCCAGACAAAAGAGGGACAAATAAGATATTGTCTCAGTAATATGCACTATATATGATAAATAAACTCATGGAGATAAGCTCTTTAATGTCAGTTACAAAGAGATAGACTGTGGGAAGTGGCTGTGGCTCAATCAGTAGGGCTCCTGTTTACCATATGGGAGGTCCCGGGTTCGGTTTCCGGGGTCTCCTGGTGAAGGCAAGCCCGCACGCACAGCATGGTTAGCTGACCCAGTGAGCACAAGCAGCAAGGGGGGGATAAATGAATAAATAAATAAAATCTTTAAAAAAAAAAAAAAAGAGATAGACTGTTGGATGAGAATGGTAGTTGCTGTTGAATGTATATAGAATTTTTATAAGGTTTAATATCAAAGTATGGGTTAGAGTTGATGGAAGCACATTATACTAAGTATAACTAACACTGCTGCTTTATAAAGGAGACTGTGGCTGTATGGAGTGGTCTGTGGATGTAAATGTCAATTGAAAGGAAACTAGAGATTAATCTAGGGTAGGTAAAATATATTGATTTTGGGGTGGTTGAAGATTTTGGTTAGTAGTATAAATATAATAATGTTCTTCGTTTACAAAGTATTAAGCATATGGTGAGACAGGAAAATTACAACTAATGTGCTTATGAACAATAGCTTACAGTAAAATTGTAATATATTTGCAGCAATGGCAAAGAAGATATATCAATTCTAAGGAAAAACAATAGGTGATATGGAAGGGTATGGGATTTTTACTTTTGGAGTAATGAAACATCTAAAATTGCCTGAGATGATGGCAGAACTTGTGATGAAAATGAAAACAATTGAGTGTACACGTAGAATGGATTGCACAAAACATGGGGCTGTGTAACACATGGAATTCAGTGGAGGAAGATGGACTGTGGTTAACAGGACAAGTATGAGAATGTTCTCTCATGAATTATAACCAAATGTATAATACTAATACAGAGTGTTAATAATTGGGTGGGTTGGGTGGAAATACACCAAATGTAAGATATGGGCTATAGTTAGTAGTAATATTTTGACAATGCTATTTCATAGTTTTAACAAAAGTTTCAAAACAGTGCAAGGTGCTGGTGGTGGAGTGATGTATGGGAGTCATGTATGATGATATTTATGTTTGCTTTGTAAGTTCACAACTTTTACTATACACTTATTGTTTATGTATGTTTATGTTTGAATGTTATACTTCAACAAAAATGCATTTAAAAAATCAGCACGGCCATACCTTCTTAAATACTAACAAGGATATCAAAATCAACAGGAATTACATAGAAGATAATAGCCAAACTACTGGTAAAATATAATCAAAACTTCAAAAAAGATATTTTTCGAGAAGAAAAAGTAACATTGCAATTCTAAAACAAATACAGTACATTTGTATATAATCCTCCAAAAACATAAAATATGCATTGCCACATAAATGAGTACTACAGAAAAGTACAGTGCAGGAAACAAAGTAAAGTAAGTATAAATAAAAAGTAACAAGGACTTCTAGAGAGAAAAACAGCAATTATAAATTAGTAGAAATTTGTTTGTAAAAATCATGATTTTTATCTAAAATTCTATACTCAACTAAAACCAAGTACCTTTTAATAGGTGAAGTTTCATAAATTTTATTTCCTAAGAATTATTGCTGAAGCAGAAATAAAATTCCAATTTGACAGCTGTATACAAAGTCACCAAAGATATTAATTCAAATCAAAATGATATTTATTAGAATAAAATAATTTTAAAAAAAGAATGAAATCTCAAATGATCAATGATAAAAATTAGCTGTTTTAATTTTATTATTTAGAAAAAACTATATACTCTTTTTTTCCATTAAAATACATAATTAATTTTTTATTCTTACAAGTAGCATACAAGTAATCCACAAAGACATGGCTATACAAAATTACAAATGTAAAAGCATGCAAATCCTAAAGGGAAGATGGGCTTTTACTTCTTTTTCCCCATCCAGTTTTGCTCTCTTCCCAAGAAGTAACTGCTCTTAATAACTGAATATATATCTTTCCAGATTATTGTTAAAGGATATATTAGATAATATTTATGTCCATCTCTCTTATCAATCTATTTTTTTTATTTAGATATAATCATATTGCATATGTTGTTTTGTTGGTTACTTTTATTTATTAAAGAAGTTGTATATTTACAGAAAAATCATGCATAAAATACAGAGTTCCCATATACCACTCTATTTTTAAAACCTTGTATTAGTGTGGTAAATTCGCTACAATTCATGAAAAAGCATTTTTTAAATGGTACTGTTAACTATAGTCCATAGTTAGAGTTCACTGGTTCAGTTGTATATGCCTATATTTTGTTTGTTTATAATTTTTAATCTAATAACGTATACTCAAACTGAATTTTTTTAACCACATGCACAAAGTTGAATGATGTTAATTTCACTCACAATGTTGTGCTACCATTATGACAATTACCTAAATTTTTTTATCAGCCCACATAGAAATTCTGTGCAATTGAAACATTAACTCCCCATTCCCTACCCCTGCCCCATCTCCTGGTAATTTATATTCTAGTTTCTGACTCTATGAAATTGTTTATTCTAATTTTATTAGGATCAGTGAGGTCATACAATATTTGCCCTTTTGTGTTGGGTTTATTTCATTCAACATAATGTCTTCAAGGTTCATCCATATTGTCACATGTATCAGGACATCATCCCTTCAATGGCTGAAAATATTACATTTTATATATATACCACACCTATCATTTAAAAGACAAAAGTTGTTTCAATCTTTAGGAAATTTTGAATAATGTCATACAAACATTGTTGTGCAAAAATCTATTTGAGTCTCTGTTTTCAAATCTTTTGGATATTTACATACAAAGGGAATTGCCAGTTCACAGAGTAATTCTTTAACCTAACTATATAAGGAATCACAAAACTGTTTACACAGTGGCTGTACCACTTTACATTTTCACCAACAAAGAATGACTTTTCCCATTTCTCTGCATCATCTCCAACACTACTAATTTTCCTTTTTATTAAATAGTAGGCATTTAAGGAAGTGAGAAAAGGTATCTTATTGTGTTTTTTTAACAAATCAATTTTATTGTTACATATTGATAAAGCATAAACGCATCCAAAGAGCATAAACAATGGTATTTGGTGTAATCACATATTTGTGCATTCGTCACCCAAATCATTCCCAGAGCACTTTCATTATTTCAATTAAAAAAAAAAAAAAAAACTCATCACCTCTCAATCTCTCTATGCTTCACCTGCCTTACATACCTGCTATTTTTTACCACTCTCTAGTTCATTTGTATTTATATCTTGTAAAAACAGTCATATATGCTATATCCCCCATATTCATGTTTTACCTGAGGTTTTACTATCTTATACAGTCCCATGTTATAGTTTTTAACTTCCCTTCTAGTAACACACATGACCTTAGACTTTCTCTTTCAACCACTGTCATACCCATACAATAGCACTGCCAGTTACAAACACCATTTCACCATTTATTTCATTTCCAAAAATTTACAAACTCCCTTTTAACCAATTCTGTGCAGATTAAACCTCAGCTTTACATTCTCTACCCTCTTTCTATTTTCTGGTGACCTATATTCTAATTATTAACTCCATGAGTTTACATAAATATTTAGTTCATAATAGCACAATAATATGGTATTTGCCATTTGCATATGGCTGGCTTCCCTTAACATTATGCCCTCCAGGTTCATCCATGTTGTCATATGCTTCATGACTTCATTTTTTCTTACTGCTTCAAAATATTCCATTGTGTGTATATACCACAATTTGTTTACCCATTCATCAGTTGATGGGTACCTGGGTTGTTTCTAACTTTTGAAAATCATAAATAATGAACATTGATGTGCAGATGTCTGTTCGTGTTACTGGTCTCAGTTCTTCTGGTTGTATACCTAGAAATGGTATTCCTAGGCCACATGGCAAGTTGATATACAAATTTCTTAGGAATTGACAAACAGCCCTCCACAGTGGCTGTAACATTCTACATGTCCATCAAGAGTGAACAAGCATTCCTATCTCCCCACATCCTCTCCAACACTTACAGTTTTCTGATTTTTTAATAGAGGCCAGGGTAATAAGTGTGAAATGTCTCATTGAATTTTTGATTTGCATTTCACTAATCCCTAGTGATGCTGAACATTTTCTCTTGTCTTTCTTCACCATTTGTATTTCTTCTTTGGACAATTGTCTTCTCAAGTCTTTTGTCCTTTTTAAATTGGGTTGTTTGTCTTTTTATTGTTGTCTTGTATGATAGCTTTATATATCAAGTGTATAAGCCCTTATCAGATATATGATTGCTAAATATTTTCTCCCACTGAGTTTGTTGTCTCTTGATCCTTTTGACAAAGTACTTTGAGGTACAAAACTATTTAATTTTAAGGAGGTCCCATTTATCTATTTTTTCTGTTGTTGCTCATGCTCCAGGTGTAAGATTTAAGAAGCTACCAAAATCTTTATATAAGGTGTAAGAAAGGGGTCTTCTTTCTCTCATTTGGATATGGATATCCAGTTCTCCCAGCACCATTTGTTTAATAGATTGTTCTGGCCCAGTTGGGAATGCTTGACTGCCTTATGAAAAATTACTTCACTGTAGATGTGAGGGTCTATTTCTGAGTTCTTGATTAAATTCCATTGGCTAATATGTTTTTCTTTATGCCAGGACAAAGCTGTTTTTACCACTGTAGCTAGGAAATACACTTTAAAGTCAAGAAGTGAGAGCCCTCCAACACTGTTCTTAATTTTTAAGAACTATTTGTCTATTCAGGGCCCCTTAACCTTCCAATTAAATTTGATAATGGCTTTCTCCACTTCTGCAAGTAAAAGGCTGTTGGGATTTTTGTTCAGACTGCATTGAATCTGGAAATCATTTTGGGTAGAATTGACATCTTAACAACAATTAGTCTTCCAAACCATGAACATGGAGTGTCTTTCCATTTATTTAGATCTTCTTCTGTTTCTTTTCACAATGTTTTGTAGCTGTCTGAATACAGGTCCTTTATGTCCTTTATTCCTAAATATTTAATTGTTTTCATTTTTATTATTAATGAAATTTTTTTTCTGATTTACTCCTCAGATTGCACATCAAAATTGTGTAGAAACACTATTGATTTTTACATATTAAACTTGTATCCTGCCACTTTCCTAAACTAGTCTATAAGTTCTAGTAGCGTTTTTGTGGATGTTTCAGGAGATTCTAGATATGAGATCATATCATCAGCAAATAGTGACAATTTTACTCTTTCTTTCCTATTTGAGTGCCTTTTATTTTTTTTTATCTACCCTGATTGCTCTAGCTAGAACCTCTAGCGCAATATTGAATAACAATGTTGTTCATTGAGCATCTTGCCTTGTTCATGATCTCAGAGGAAAGCTTTCAGTTTCCACCACTGAGTACTATGCTAGCTGTAGGTTTTTCATGTATGCACTTTACCATACTGAGAAACCTTCCTTCTATTCCTATCTTTTGTAATGTTTTTATCAAAAAAGTATGCTGCATTTTACCAAATGCCTTTTCTGCATCATGTGAATTTTCTTCTTCAATTTATCAATGTGGCTTATTATACTAATTGATTTTCTTGTGTTGAACCACCCTTCCATACACCAGTTTTTTCATGGTGTATAGTTCTTTTAATGTGTTTTTTGTTTCTCTTTGTAAGTATTTTTTTAATATTTTTGCAGTTATAGTCATTAGAGATATTGGTCTGTAATTTTCTTTTTTGCAGTATCTTTTTGTACTTTTGGTTTTAGGGTAATGGCTTCAAAGAATGAACTTGGTAGCATTCTTTCATACTCAATTTTTTGGAAGAGTTTGAGTAAGATTGGTATTAGATAGTATTTGAATGATTGGTAAAATTCACCTATGAAGCCATGTGATCCCAGGATTTTCATCTTTTGGAGGTTTTTAATGACTGTTTCAATCTCTTCACTTGTGATTGGTTTGTTGAGGTCATCTATTTATTCTAGGATCAGTCAAGGTGATTTGTTTGTTTCTAAGAATCTGTCCATCTCCTCTACATTGTACAGATTTTTGGCCTATCATAGTTCATAATATCCCTTTATGATCTCTGTTATTTCTGCAGGGTCAGTGTTAATGTCTGCCCTCTCGTTTCTGATTTTATTTATTTGTGTACTCTCTCATATTTTCTTTGTCAGACTAGCTACTCCTTGTGCTTTGTCATTTTGTTGATCTTCTCAGAGAAACAACTTTTGCTTCTGTTCATTCTCCCTTTTTTTTTTTTCTCTCAATTTCATTTATTTCTGCTCTGAACTATACTACTTCATTCCTTCAGTTTTGATTGAGATTAGTTAATTGTTATTTTCTAGCTCCTCTAGGTATGCACTTGTGTTTTCAATTTTAGCTGTTTCTTCTTTTTTAATGTAAGCATTGAAGCCTATGAATTTTCTACTCAACACTACCTTTTCAGTTTCCCATACATTTTTTTTACTTTATTTTTTTTTATTTTTTAAAAGATACTTAGATTACATAAATGTTACACAAAAATAACAGGGATTAACATATGCCCCATCTCCCACACCTCCAACAACCTCCCACGTAAATATATTTCATTAGTGTGGCACATCACCTGCAATGGATATACACATCCTGGGGCTTTGCTACTAAGCATGGACCAAATTCACATTGTAGACCACACTCTCTCCCACATAGTTCTGCATGTTATGTGCTGATGTAAAATGGCTTATATCTGTCGTTGCAATGTCAATCAGGATAATTCCCAAGTCCAGAAAAAGCCCCTGTATTACAATTGCTTTTCCCTCTCCCTGCCCCCAAAGCATCAAGTGGCCACTGGCTCCACATTACTGATGTAATTTCTTCCATTACTTGAATCACTGTATGTCTATAACAGAATACCAGTAAGTACTCTCTAGTACATAGCTCTGCCCCCAATTCTGAGGATTCTGGGATGGTGATGTCCACTCCACCTCCAAATGAGAGGGGGCTTATATTCCATGGATAAGATAGATGGGATTGTCCTGCTTTCAGCTGCAAACTTTCTCCAATCCCTGGTATGGCCGTTGTCCATCATCATCTCCCTGCCAGGTGTCCTGGGTGAGTCCACAGAGCTGTAGAGTAGGAGTTGCAGCTGCACTGAGATTCCAGACCCAGCTGACATATGGGCAGGCCAAAGACTCCACTCTCTGGAAGTTCACCTACAAACTCCAGCAACACATATAGGCTTGAATAGAAGAGACTGATGGATCTTGTGCAGGGAGGACTTATTTGAGTCCAACTCTGTCACTCTCAGGAGCACAGATTCCAAACTAGAGCCTACAGATAAGACACCAAACTCCAGAGCTATCCACCCTGATATAGGACCTGGGTGTCTCCTGAGACCTCAGGAGCTCCTCTATTAGGGATGATAGCCACATTGGAAGCCTATGAGGTCATACTGAGATGTGCATAAGCATTACCTTTGGGATGACCTCCTGACTCACTTTGAAGTCTCTTAGCCATATGAACTCATTAGTTTTTACCTTTTCCCCCTTTTATTCAAGGTCTTTTTCCAGTCATATTGCCAGTTGGCACTAGGTAGTAATCACTTGTTTCCAGGGAGTTTCATCCCTGGGAGTCATGTCCCACTCTGGGAGGGAGGTAATGCATTCATATAATGAGTTTGCCTTAGAGAGAGGCCACATTTGAGCAACAAGGAGACTTTCAGGAAGCAACTTTCAGGCAGCCCATAACAATAGGCTAAGTTTCAGTGTCAAGAGCAAAGTGTCATAAGGCTAGTCATCAATAACAAGGGCCCATCAGTGGATCATCCTCCTTAGCCAGATACTACCCCTCTACTTGGGGAACTGTTGCTGCTCTCTTGGAGAATGTGGCAGAGCCCTCCAGGCTGGGAATTCAGTATTCTCTCATTTATTGAGTGATTCTGCACCCACTGTGGCCATGCTCCATGAGCATTTGAACAATTTTATATACCTTTTATGCATGTTCCGGTGAACTTCCTCCAATGAACCCCCCATCCCTGACACCCCCCACCAAGATCATCTCCTGCCCCAGTTTTAACCTTCTGTGATCCAAATCTTCTTTAAAGACAAAGCCAATATAATAGCTAAATACAATTATTAGGAAAATGAAATAATAATTATAAGTCAAATGTAGGAGATAAAATACATGAAAACTTAAAAAAAAACTAAAAATAAAATAAAGGATTAGGATATTAAAAAAATGGGAAAAAGAAATTTTAAAAAATATTATTTTTTTACATTTTGCCTTTTATCACTGCAATGTCTGATGTCCAGTCTGTACCATGGCACCTTCCCTCTCTCATTCCTCAGTGTCTCACTATTTTTCATTTGGTTTTCAAAGAAGTTTTTGGTCACAACAAAGTCACACACAGAATACAAGAGACTCTCATATACCCAAACTCCTACCCCTTTCCTCACCCCATATTAAAACTTTTTTGTATGTGGATGGTAGCATTGTGATGACTGTTATACAGATAGTGAAACATACATACTAAACATTGTAAATGGTTTACAGTATAGTTTACATTTTAGAACCTACAATTTTATACATTTTGATAATATTTACCATGTCTTGTGTCCATCACTGTAAAGTAATGAAAAACATTTACACTTACCACTAAATAACCCTTGTTTGAGGTATTCTGTTCCTCCCCCACCATCCCCCCAGGGCTCACAACAATCCCCTAACTTGACTCATTGGATTTCAACCTCATACCCACAAATCCCAAGTGGTCATCTGGTCCCTCTCCCATCTCTCCCCTCAGTATCCTCAGAATTCTAACCCACCCATCCCAATCTATCCACCTGTCAACCCTGCACCACCAAATGCAATAATATACTACCCACCTGTCCTATCCCTTCAATATGCAACTACACTCTATCACTTTCCATAGATTATGTCCATATGATTGTTGGCTCACAACTTTCTCTTCTCTTCTCTGACTTGTAAACCTAACTTTCAGACAATGGTTCTCAGAGAATGCTCAATTTCCTTAATTCATATCAGTGAGGTCAACCTTCAATGCCTAGCTTGCTTCACTCAACATAAGGTCTTCAAGATTCATCCATGGTATTCTCAGTGTTAGCAATTTATTCCTTCTAACAGCTGAGGAATATTTCATTGTATGTATGGACTACATTTTGTTTATCAATTCATCTGTTGATGGGCAACAAATTGATTTCAATTTTTGGCAATAGTGAACAATGCCACTATAAACATTGGTGTACATATATCTGTTCATGTCTTTGCTTTCAAATCTTCTGGGTTTATACCCAGCAGTGGTATCGCTGGATCATATGGAAAATCTATAGTTACATTTTTTTAGGAACTGTGAGACTGTCCTCCACAGTGGCTGGACCATTCTACAATCCCACCAGCAGTGGATGAGTGTTCCCATTCCTCCATATCCTCTCCAACACATATATTCTGCTGATTTTTTAATAGCCACTATTCTAATGGGTGTAAGATGGTATCTCATTGTGGTTTTGATTTGCATTTCCCTAATAACTAGTGATGTCGAGCATTTTTCATGGGCTTTTTAGTCATTTGTACTCCTTCCTTGGAGAAGTGTCTTTTCAGGTCACTTGCCCATTTTTTAAATGGGTTGTTTGTCTTTTTATTTTTGAGATGCAGGATTTCTTTATATATGCAGGATATTAGGCTCCCATTAGATATATGGTTGCCGAATATTTTCTCCCATTGGGTAGGCTGCCTTCTTATTATCTTGATAACATCCTTTTAGGTGAAAAATTTTTAATTTTGAGGAGATCCCATTTATTTATTTTTTTCTTTTGATGCTCGTGATTTGGGTGTGAAGTCCATGAAACCATTTCCTATAACAAGGTCCTTGTTATCTTCCAAGGTCTTTATGTTCTTGGTTCTTATATTTAGGGCTTTGATCCATCTTGAGATGATTTTTATATAAGGTGTGAGATGGTGTTTCTCTCACATTCTTTTGGATTCTCCAAGCACCAATTGTTGAAGAGGCCATTCTCTCCCAACTGAGTGTGCTTGGTAGCCTTGTAGAGTATCAGATGACTGTATATGCAAGGATTTATATCAGAACTCTCAATTCGGTTCCATTGGTCAGTATGTCTAGCCTTGTGCCAATAACATGCATATTTGACCACTGTAGCTTTTTATTATGATTTGAAATCAGGTAGTGCGATACTTCCAAATTCATTTTTCTTTTTCAATATGTCATTGGCAATTCAGGACCTCTTACCCTTCCAAATAAATTTTTTAGTTAGTTTTTCCAGTTCCTTAAAAATTGATGTGTTGATTTTTATTGGGATTGCATTAAATCTGTATATTAGTTTGGGTAGGATAGACATCTTGATGATGTTTAGTCTTCCTATCCATGAACAGGGAAAATTCTTCCAATTATTTAAGTCTTCTTTGATTTCCTTTATCAGTGTTGTATAGTTTTCTGAATATAAGTCCTTTTCATCTTTACTTAAATTTATCCCTAGATATTTGGTTCTTTTTGTTACTATTGTAAATGGTATTTTTTTCTTGATTTCCTGCTCAGGTTTCTTGTTATTGGTGTACAGAAATGCTGCTGATTTTTGAGCATTGATCTTATAGCTTGCAACATTACTGAACTCCTTTATAAGTTCTAGAAGCTTTTTTGTAATTTCTCAGGGCTTTCTACGTATAGGATCATGTCATCTGCAAATAATGAAATTTTTACTCCTTCTTTTCCAATTTGGATGCCTTTTATATCTTTTTATTGCCTCAGTGCTTGAGTGAGTACTTCTAAGGCAATGTTAAATAAGAGTGGAGATAGTGGACATCCTTGTCTTCTTCCCAATCTCAGAGGGAAGGCTTTAAGATTTCACCATTGGAGATGATGTTAGCTTTGGGTTATTTATATATACCTTTTATCATGTTCAGAAAGCTTCTTTCTATTCCTATCTTTTGCAGTGTTTTTATCAGGAAAGAGTGCTGTATTTTGTCAAATGTTTTTTCTGCATCTATAGAGATATTCGTGGGCTTTTTTTTTTTTTCAATCAGTTTATGCGGTGTATTACTTTGACTGATTTTCTTATGTTGAACCATCCTTGCATACCCGGGATGAAACCCATTTGGTCATGATGTATAATTCTTTTGATATGTTGTTGAATGCAATAAGGAAGTATTTTCTTGAGCATTTTAGCATCTAGATTCATTAGAGAAATTGGTCTGTAATTTTCCTTTCTTGTGGTATCTTTGTTTGGCTTTGGTATTAGGGTGAGTTTCTGGGAGATGTTTCCTGTCCAAAGACCAGCTGGGAAATTCTCTCTGAATGCTGAAATCACTTCCCCTTTTACGGATTCAACTGATTAGATAAAATGTCACTCATTGCTGATGGCAATATCTCAGATTGATAGTAGATGTAATCAGCCATCTATGCAGTATACTCATTGATGTCTAATATAAATGTCCTTATATTACAATTAACCCGGTGCTGCTTGACCAAACCTGGGCACAATAACTTGGCTGAGATGACAAGTTAGCCTAACCATCACAGCCCACCTGTTGTCACCTTGGCAACCATATATATTACCTTAAAACAAACTTAATTTTTAAGTATAAACATTAACAGACATGAAAAAATATATATGCATATATCTACCTAACAATGCTCAACTCTCCTGCATACAACTGGAAATGCGCTAATTCCCTACAGAATAGGATGCAAGTACATGAATAATATTTACTCTTAAACTTTACATCCTTAAATATTATGACATGAAACTAGTACAACTTGTCATATGATAAGGGAAAGGTTAGGGAAGAAAACAAAGAAGTTCATTTTATATTCATGTCATAATGAAACAAGGAAGAAGGATTTACGACTACTACAGTCCTCATTTCTGAACCTGGTCATGTGGTCAAAGTACACATTTATCATTACCTTTTTCTTCTACCTATTCCATGTTCTCATTACCCTTAGAAAGCATATCTGCTGGCCATGGTTCTTTGCCTGGAGGAGTGACCCCAACTTCCATTCCTGAAGATTCTGGGACATTGTTAGTCTTGCTTGGATTGGGTTGTTGTAATTTTCCATTGATTTTAATCACAAGACATGGAAGTACTAAGAGAGATGCCCTAGAGGATCTCCCATATTCCAGGCAAACTCCTCTTTACTCTAATTATGTAGATTCAGTCCCATTTCTCCTCAATAGTCAGGATCAATCACTCCTCAATCAGTAGAGTAATTCTCTTCTTTGTCTGTTGATTCAGAGGTAAAAGGAGCCCAAACTGGCCAGGTGGCAGTGTTAACTTCCAGTTCAATGGAATCATTGCTGTTTTCCATGGTGGCAACCCTCCTCCTTTTGTAACTAAAAATTGTAGCCCAGCAGAGTTTAAGGTTGCAGGGACAGGAAGCAAAAATTTTCCTACTGAGTCACTAGGGTAATAATGAGTGGTGCCACTCCCACTTCCACCTCTTAATTCCTGGACCCCTTAATCCTGGTTATGGGAGAAACAGCACCATAGAGTAGACACTGACTTAGACCATACACTGCCTCCTGGAAATCATGGTCCCAGCCCTGCAAGGTATTGCTACCTAGTTTGCACCACAATTGAGTCTTCAAAATGCCATTCCACTGTTCTATCTATCCACCTGCTTCATTCTGATAGGGAACATGGTAAGACCAGTAAATATCATGGACATATGCCCATTCCTACATATCATTCACTATGAAATGTGTTCCTTGTTCAGAAGCAATTTTGTAGGGAATGCTATGATGGTAAATAATACATTGGTAAGCCCAAGCATGGTAGTTTTGGAAGAAGCATTGCATGCAGGAAATGCAAACCCATATACAGAGTATGTATCTATTCCAGTTAAAACAAATCAATGCCTCTTCCATGGTGGTCCAATGCAATCAACTTGCCACCAAGTTGTGCCACACCAGGGGCTGAGTGTGTGTCTCTGTTGCTAGCAGATTGGCCACTCATCAGTGGCTGTAGCCAAGTCAGCCTTGGTGAGGGGAAGTCCATATTGCCAAACCCATGCCTAACCTCTATCCCTACCTCCATGGCCACTTTCTTCATAAGTCCATTTTGCAATGACAGGAGTGTTTGGGGAAAGAGGCTGTGTGCTTGCCACAGAGTGAGTCATCTTATCCACTTGATTATCAAAATTTTCTCTTTGAAATCACCCCCTGGTGAGCATTTATGTGGGACACAAATATTTTAATGTTTTATGCCCACTCAGAAAGATCTATCCACATATCTCTTATCCCCACCTCTTTGTCACCAGTGTTCCAATCTTGTTCTTCTTAAGTCCCTGATCATCCAGCCAAACCATTGGCAACATCCCACAAAACAATGTACAAATGCACCTCTGACCATTTCTTCCAAGCAAAATAAACAAACAGGTGCACTGCTCGAAGTTCTGCCCACTGGGAGGATTTGCCATCACCACTCTCCTTCATGGATCTCCCATTAAAGGGCTGCAATGTTGCAGCTGTCCACTTCTGGGCAGTATTTGAATATTGTGCAGAACCATTAACCCAAGCCTGAGTTTTCTCTTCCTCAGTCAACTGATTGTAAGGGACTCCTAAAGAGGCAAAAGCTATGGACTGGAAAAAGAAGGTAACATGACAAGGATGGTGACAATGGGCATTTGAGCTGCTTCCTCATGTAACTTATTGGTGCCTTCAGGACCCTCTTGAGTCCTATTTCATATATACTACTTCCACTTTATTATGGAGTGCTGCTGTGCATGCTCATTTTTATGGTTCAGTGGGTCAGACAATACCCATCTCATGATAGGCAACTCAGGTCTCATGGCAAGTTGATGGCCCATGGTTAAATGTGCAGTCTTTACTAAGGCCCAGTGATAGGCCAAAAGCTGTTTTTCAAAAAGAGAGCAGTTATCTGCCGAGGATGTCAGGGCATTGTTCCAAAATCCTAAGAGTCTGCATTGTGATTTTCCCATAGGGATTTGCCAAAGGCTCCAGGCAGAATTGATATTTACCACTCAAACTTCCAGAATCTTTGGATCTGCTGGATGATAAGTTCTAACATCAGCCTGGACCTGTTGCAGAGCCTCATCTTGTTCTGGTCCCCCATCAAAACTGGGAACTTTTCTGGTCACACAGTAAAATGTCCAGTGTTCCACACCCAAATGAGCAATGTGTTGTCTACAAAATCCAAAGAGTCCAACTAAGCATTATGCCTATTTTTTGATTGTAGGAGGGTCCTGATGCAGAAGCTTATCCTTCACTTTACCAGGGATATCTTGACATGCCCACACCACTGGACACATAGAAATTCCACTGAGGTGGAAGGTCCCTGTATTTTTGTTGGATTTATCTCCCATCCTCTCTCAGCCAAATGCATTACCAATAAGTATAGTCTTTGCTACTTCTTGTTCATTAGGATTTACCAACATGAAATCATCAATATAATGGAACAGTGTTATGTCTTCTGGGAGGGAGAGATGATCAAGGCCCCTGCAGACAATATTATGACATAGTGCTGGAGAGATGATATACTCCTGAGGCAGGGCAGTGATGGTATGTTGCTGGCCTTCCGAGCTGAAATCATACTGTTTCTAGTGGTCTTAACTAATGGCATTTGAGAAAAAAACAGATCAAGTATTTTGGGTAATCTAAGCACCTCTTAAAAGATATGTATATATATATATATATATATATATATATATATATATAAATAATGTTTTTGTAAGCAAATACACATATATGCATACATATTTATATATCATTTTGCAAATGTTTGTATGTATTGTGAGAATTTTTATTTTTACCCACAATAAAAATAAATTAAAAAAAAAAAAAGAGTTACAGACTGGGTACCAGGGGATGTATTGATTTGCTCAAGCAATGATACCACATCTGGGACAGCAGTTGTGATTAGAGTTACCACCTGGTTAATTTTATGGTAATCTACCATCATTCTTCAAGATTCATCTGTTTTCTACACATGCCAAATAGGAGAACTGAATGGGGATTTGTTGGGAATTACCACCCCTGCATCCTTCAGATCATTTATGGTGGCATTAATCTCTGCAATCCTTCCAGGAATTCGGTATTGCTTTTTTTTTTTTTGCTTTTTTTTTATTTTATTATGGGTAAAAATCAAAATTCTCACAATACATACAAACATTTGCAAAATGATATATAAATATATATGCATATATGTGTATTTGCTTACAAAAATGTTATTTATATATATATATACACATATATTTTAAGAGGTGCTTAGATTACCTAAAATATTACACGGAACGGTATGCTTTTGATTCACTATTTTGCGAGGCATAGGCATTTCTAGTGGTTTCCACTTGTCCTTTCTTAACATACTAAGTCTCACTCTACAAGACAGGGATCCAATGTGGGAATTCTGCCAGTTACTGAATATGTATATTCCAATTATGCATTCTTGAACTGGGGAAATTACCACAGAATGGGTCCTGGGACCCACTGGACCCACTGTGAAATGGATCTGAGCTAAAACCCTATCAATCACTTGACTTCCATAAGCCCCTGCTTTGACTGGTGGACCACAGTTTTGTTTTGCATCTCCTGGAATTAATGACACTTCCAAACCAGTTTCTAATACTCCCCAAAATGTCTGATCATTTCCTTTTCCCCAGTGCACATTTACTCTGGTAAAAGTCTGTAGGTCTCATTGGGAAAAGGTAGGAGGAAGAATAACAGTCTAAATTTTTGGCAATTTAACAGGATCCTTTCCCAAGGGGACATGGCCTTCTCCTAATTGAAGCAGTATTGGGTCTGTAATCTGTCTCAAGCCTGGGAATTGATTAAGGGGCTATGATTCACAGCATCTGTAATTTAAGTCAGAGTTTTGTTCACTTGACTAGAAGACATCTGCTTATACAGATCCAGAAGAAAAATAGTAGACTGCTTATTTATTTCACTTCTAGGTATCCCATTATCGATTAGCCAATACCATAACCCTATGCAACTCAGACTATTTTGAGTGTGGCTTTCATTGTGGTACCACCCACACCTTGTCTTTGGCGATTAGCTGCTTATACTTTATCTTTACTGGCCCCAGGTTTGATCATCCCCATAATGTTTTAGGATTCTAATTCCCCTACATCCCTCCCTACAGTAATATCTGGACTACAGAGAAGAGCAACCACAGAGCTCTTCAGGGAAGATGGAGTTAGACTTATAAATTTATTCCTTACAGTCCTGGTTAAAGGTGTGTCCTCTAGACATTCCTGGGGTGGGTGGGCAGGTCTTAAATGGTAAATCCATTCTGAGATTCCAATCTCTCTAGGCCTTTGAATTCTCTCTTATACTGTATACCAGGGAAAATCAAGCATGTTAACCTCACACATGCTAGGCCACCTTTTGGTCCATGTTTCCATCAGTCATCCAAACAAACTGTTAGAGCCCTTTGTAATCCCTTGCACTACAGTGCTGAATCCAGAATTTCTGTTTGTTGACCCATGTCAATAAATTAAGCTCGATACAATTGGTAGTATCCAGGGTCATCATATATGTAATCATCCATCTATGCAATAAACTCAGTGATGACTAAAGCCCATACATATCCTTATATTACAATTAGCCCAGTGCTTGCTTGAACAAAACCTGGGTACAATTACATGGCTGAGTTGACAAATTAGCCTAACCATCACACTATCTATTATTGATTTCCAGCTTCATTCTATTATTAACAGAGTAAGTGTTTTGTATAAATTCAGGTTTTTAAAATTTATTGAGTCCTGTCTTGTGGCCCAACATATGCCTATCTTGGAGACAGATCCAAGAGCCCTTTGAAAGGAAGTATATCCTGCTGTTTTTTGCATGCAATGCTCTATAAATATTTGTTAAGTTTAGTTCATTTATCATTATATTCAATTAATCTGTTTCTTTATTTATCTTCTGTCCAGATGTCCTATCCAATACTCACTGTGGTGTATTTGAAGCTCTAACTATTATTGTAGAAGCATATATTTAACCCTTCAATTTTTAAAAAATATTCTTTTTTTATTTATTAAAGTATATCACTCTTACATAAACATACATAAACAATAATTTCATATTAATAGTTGTGAACTTACAAAGCAAACATACATAACACCATAAAGGGCTCTCATTTCTCACCACAACACCAATACCTTGATTTTTGTGAACATTTTTAACTAATTATGAAATGGTACCCTCAAAATATTACTAATAACCAAAGTATCTTATATTTGGTATATTTTCCATAAAGCACTCCATTATTATTTTTTAAATCATTTATATCTGAACATACATAAAAAATAAGTATATAGTAAAAGTTGTGAACATACAAAGCAAACATGCCTAACATGATACTGTGGTCCCATACATAAACCCACCATCAACACCTTGCATTGTTGTGAGACATTTGTTAGTAATTATGAAAAAAATATCAAGATCGTACTACTGAGGAGAAGCAGCAAGATTGCATCAGTTTAAAAGGGTGCTTACCATCTCTCTCTCAAGAGATGGATGATTGGGGGTAAGATCCTGACCAAGTGGGTTGTTTAGGAACCCACAGAATTGGAGGTTTCAGGGTATCAATCTGGAGGGAGCTGTACCGGGGGATAGGTTGCTCAATGTAAAACCATGAATTTCTCACTCTGTGGCTGGAAAGTGTAGACAGCTAAGCCCCACCCTTGGAGCACATTGCTGCTGTGAGCTCCCCCTGCTGCCAGACACACAGCAGGAGGGAGGGTTCTCCTAGTCTGCAAGGGTTCTGGTGAGGGGTGGAGTTGGGTTTCCTTTCTGTTGGTTTTATTGTCTGGCTCCCATTTGAGCTTTGGCATGCATACCAGCCAGCTCGAGGTGGCACCAGGAAGAAGGGTACCTAGCCACCCTGAGATAGAGAAACTTCACCTGGGAAGGTGTGGTCAGGCAATTGAATAGTCTTGACATGAAAACTATCAATATTTCAACTCCCCAAATGTTGGTAGGCAGTAGGAAGCACTTAGTAAGCTTCCAAGAGCCTACTTAGTGTCACCTGGGAGGGGGGGTGGTCTGGAAGAGTGTTGAGAGTCATTTTTCTGCGGCGATTTCAACCACCAAGGTCCCATTTGAATTTCAGAAGGGAATTCAACTTGACCAGGGAAATGAGAGGGGTTATCCACTCACACAAGCTTTTGCATCCTGGCACACTGGAAGAGAAAGTAACAAGAATAGAAATGGGGCAGAGACAGAGAGACTATTCAGCAGAAATCTACCCAAATGCAAAGAGTCAAATCTGCCTGAGGGGAAGGGACTGGATAGCTTTCTGAAGAGATAACATATCCAATTAGAAAGGTTACCTCAGTGGAGGAGAGTCTACCCGGAATATACAAGGTCACTGTTCAATTTCTGGCTCCTCTTAGAGCAGTGATCCACAAGGATATAAAACATCCAGATGATACTATAGGACAGGGAGAGTCTAGACATTATTTTTTTATTAGTTTCTCTTGGGTCTATTATTTTTCCTTAAAAAAGTTTACTTTAAAAAATTTGACTTTGTTTACTTAATAAAACCCTCTTCAAAACCTGCAGAGGGCAGGCAATAGGGTAATTGATTGATGAACACCAGCAGCCTCAGAAGCTTTTCAGAGGTCTAAGAGGGAAGGCTGTTTTTCCTTAGTTTGTGTTTGACAGTTTGCTTGTTTGATTTTTTTGTGTTTTGGTTTTCCTTTCCTCTTTCTCCCACCTTTCTTTCTTGTCTTTTTTTTTTCTTAATTAGGTGCTGCTGGTTTGTTGCTAGTTTGCTGTATTTCCTCTTCCTTGATTTACCCTTTCTGTGTATACCGACTTTGCCTACCAATGCTATCTCTTAACTTCCTTCATCTTTCTATCTTCTGCTTTCTGTTGTGGTTCTTACATTCCACCTCTCTTTGTTTAGTCCATAATTTATCTGGTTTTTATTTCTATCTTGTCTATTATGTATTCTTTCATTTATTAAAAATTTTTGGTCTTTTCTTTTCTATTTCCCTCACTCCTCATCATTCTGGCTTTTAATCCATTCTATATATTTTTCTCTATTAAGTTTCCCCTTTCATTGTTGGTACTCTACTTTTTTATTCGTATTACTATACATTGCTTACATGAGTTAAATATTCATTTTTCAAGGTCTGCTATGGTTCCTTTACTAAATTTTACTATTATGATTACTATTATCCTTTTTCATTTCTTAACACTTTTGCTTTCAAAGGCTCTAATATTTTTACTTCAAGGAAACATAGACAAAAGCTAGGAAATAGAATAAGAGGAACAAAGTGTCAAAGAGAAAACTTAACACACACACAAAAACAGCAACTAAATAAAACCCTAGAATAGAGAGAGAAGCTAATAAACTGAATAAACCCATCAAGATAAAAAGATGACCAGACAGAAACCAAAAATATCAAACCATACTAAGAAACAGGAAGGCATGGCCCAGTCCAATGAGCAAACTAAAATCAAGAGGGGATGCAGAACATCGAACAACTAATCAAACCTGTCCAAACAAATATCATGGACCAAGTTAATGAAGTGAAGGAAGAGATAAAAAATATTAAGACATCACTGGAGAATATATTGAAGGAATTATAAACATAAATAAAAAGATAACAGATATGATGGTGATGAATGGCACAATCCAGGAAATAGAAAAGACACTGGAAGCACATAACAGCAGATTTGAAGAGGCAGAGGAAAGAATTAGTGATGAGGAAGATAGTACATTCAAAATTAAACAGATAGAACATATAGATAAAAAGATAGGGAAAACCCAGCCAGGACTTAAGGATTTAAATGACAACACAAAACACAGAAAAAATATGCATTATAGGCATACCAGAGCGAGAAGAGAAGGGAAAGGGGACAGAAGGAGTGTTGGAGGAATAATAGCTGAAAACTTCCCAACATTTTTGAGGGAGATGGATGGAGAGGTCCAGGAAGCACAGCAAACCCCAAACAGTATAAATCCCAATAGGCCTACTCCAAGACATGTACTTTTTAAACTGTCCAATTCTCAAGTCAAAGAGAAAATACTGAAGATTGCAAGAGAGAAAAGAACCATCACGTACAAGGGAAGTTCAATAAGATTGAGTGGTGATTTCCCCTCTGAAACCATGGAGTAAGAAAGCAGTGTTATGATATAGTTAAGGTGCTAAAAGAAATAAATTTCAAGTCAAGAATTCTATATCCAGCACAGCTGTAATTAAAAAATGATGGTGAGTTCAAAATATTCACAGATAATCAGAAATTAAGAGAGTATGCCAATAAGAAACCTTCCTGTCAAGAAATATTAAATGGAGTTTGGCAGGCTGAAAGGAAAAAAAAAAAAAAAAAAAAACAGGAGAGAGAGAGTTGGAGGAGAATGTAAGAACAACTAAAAAGTCAAAAAGAGAAATAAAAACAACATATGACACACAAACTCAAAGAAAATATGGCTAATATGAATAATTCCTTGAGAGTAATAACACTGAATGTTAATGGATGAGACTCCCCAATCAAGAGACGCAGATTGGGAGAATGGATAAAGAAATATGACCCATCTATATTTTGTCTACAAGAAACCCACCTTAGTCCCAGGGACACAAGGAGACTGAAAGTGAATGGCTGGAAAACAATCTTATAAACAAATAATAACTGAAAAAAGGCAGGAATACCTATACTAATGTTGGGAAAAGTAGACTTTAAATGAAAAACCATTGTAAGAGACAAAGACTGAAACTATATATTAGCAAAAGTGTAATATTTCAAGAAGAAAGAACAATCATAAATATTTATGTACCTAAGTGAGGTACCTCAAAATACATGAGGCAAACAGCAGAAAAACTAAGTGGAGAAATAGATTCCTCTACAAATATGGTGGGGGATTTTAATACATCATTATCACCATTAGAAAGGACATCTTTACAGAGAAACAATAAAGAAACAAAGGCTTTGAATAATACATTAGAAGATCTGAACATAATAGACATGTACAGAACACTATTCCCAAATACAAAGGGTTATACAATCTTCTAGAGTGCACATGGATCATTCTCCAACATCAACCACATGCTAGGTCACAGAAAAATGCTCAATGAATTGAGAAAGATTGAAATTATACAAAGTAATTTCGCTGACCACAATGGAATGAAACTGGAAATCAGTAAGGGCCAGAGAAAAAAGGATAGGCAAAAAGATATAGAAGTTAAACAACACACTCTTAGACATATAGTGGGTCATGGAGGAAATCTCAAAAGAAATAAGTAAAGACAAATAACTAAACAAAAATAGAGAAAAAAAATCAGTAAGTACCTTGAAATGAATGAAAATAACAACACAACATTTCAAAACCTATGGAATGCATAAAAAGTTGTATAGAGAGGGAAATTCATAGCCATAAATGCTTGTATCAAAAAATGAGAAAGAGCTAAAATCGAAGACCACACCACACATCTGGAGGAATTAAGAAAAGAACATCTAACTAACCCCAAAGGAATTAGAAAGAAGGAAATAACAAAGGTTAGAACAGAAATAAGTGAAATAAGAAATAAGAAAACACTAGAAAAAATAAACCAAAAGCTGGTTTTTTGAGAAGATCAATAAAATTGAGAAACCATTAGCTAGACTAACAAAGGAAAAAAGAGAGAAAATGCAAATACAGAAGATAAGAAATGAGGAAGAGGATATAATCACTGACCCCACAGAAATAGAGTATCATAAGAGGATACTTGGAAAAATTATATGCCCACAAGAAGGATAATTTAGAGGATTTGGATAAATTACTAGAAACTCACAAGCAGCCTACATTGATGAAAGAGGAAATTGATGAACTCAACAGACCAATCACAAGTAAAGAGATAGAATCAGTAATCATAAACCTCCCAACTAAGAAGAGCCCTGAACCAGACAACTTCACAGTTGAATTCTACCAAACATTCCAGAAAAAACTAACACCAATCCTGCTTAAAATTTTACAAAAAATAGGAGTAGAAGAAACATTGCCTAACTCATTCAATGATGCCAAAATCACCCCAATACCAAAGCCAAACAATGACAACACAAAAAAGGAAAATTATAGACCAATCTTTCTAATGAACCTAGATGCAAAAATTCTCAACAAAATACTTGCTAATCATATTCAAGAACACATTAAGCAAATTATACACCATGACTGAGTGAGTTTCATCCTGGGTATGTAAGTGTGGTTCTACATAAGGAAACCAATCAATGTAATACATCACAAAATCACGTCAAAAGAAAAAAATCACATGATTATCTCTGTAGATGCAGAAAAAGCATTCAAGAAAATACAGTACCCTTTCCTGATGAAAACACTACAAAAGATTGGAATTGAAGGAACTTTTCTGAAAATGATAAAGGGTATATAGGAAAAACCCACAGCTAACATTACCTACAAATGTGAAATCCTAAAAGTATTCCCCCTAATATCTGGAACAAGGCAAGGATACCCACTAACACCACTCCTATTTAACATTGTCTTAGAAGTACTTGCTCAAGCATTGAGGCAAGAAAAGATATCAAAGGAGTCCAAAATAGAAAGGAAGAAGTAAAAATTTCACTATTTGCAGATGACGTGATCCTATACATGGAAAGCCTTGAGAAATCTACAACAAAGCTTCTAGAACTTATAGAGGAATTCAGTAAAGTTGTAGGTTATAAGATCAATATGCAAAACTCAGTAGCATTTCTGTATACCAATATTGAGAATTCTGAAGAGGAAATTTAAAAAAATACCATTTCCAATAGTAATTAAAAGAATTAAATACATAGGACTAAATTTAACTAAAGATGTAAATGACTTATACACAGAAAACTACACAACACTGTTAAAGGAACTCAAAGAAGATTTGAATATATGGAAGAATATCCTCTCTTTATGGATAAGACGACAAATATCATTAAGATATCTATCTTACCCAAACTAATCTACAGATTTAATGCAATCCCAATAAAAATCAATACAGCATTTTTTACTGAATAGGTAAAACTAAGTCCGAAAGTTATTTGGAAGGGCAAGAGACACTGAATAGCAAGACATATTGTAAAAGAAAAATGAAATTAGAGGAATTACACTACCTGACTTTAAAACATACTGCAAAGGTACAGTGCTCAAAACTGCATGGTATTGCCACAATGATAGACAAACTGAACAATGGAACCAAACTGAAAGTTCTGATATTGATCCTTGCATATACTGTTAACTGATATGTGAGACGACCACCAAGTCCACTCAACAGGGAGAGAATGGTGCTTCAACAAATGGTGCTTGGAGAACTGGATATCCATATCCAAAAGAACGAGAGATGAACACCATCTCACCCCTTATACCAAAATTAACTCAAGATGGATCAAATTTCTAAATATAAGAGCCAAAACCATAAAGAATTTGGAAAATAATGCAAGGAAACATCTACAGGACCTTGTAACAGGAAATGGTTTTATGAACTACACTCCCAAAGCATGAGCAGTGAAAGAAAAAAATAGATAAATGGGATCTCCTCAAAATAAAAAGATTTGCACCTCATAAGAAGTTATCAAGAATGTAAAAAGGCAGCCTACCCAATGGGAGAAAATATTTGGCAACCATATATCTGATAGAAGCCTAATATCCTCCATATGTAAAGAAATCCTACACCTCAAAAATAAAAAGACAAACAACCCATTTAAAAAATGGGCAAGCAACTTGAAAAAACGCTTCTCCAAGTTAGAAAGACAAATGGCTAAAAGGCACATGAAAAGATGCTCAACATCACTAGCTATTAGTGAAATGCAAATCAAAAGTACAATGAGATACCATTTTACACCCGTTAGATTGGTGGATATTAATAAAACAGAGGACTACATATGTTCCAGAGGATGTGGAGGAATGGGAACCCTCATTCACTGCTGGTGGAAATGTAGAATGATTCAGCCATTGTGGAGGACAGTTTGGTGGTTCGTCAAAAAACTAACTATAGAACTGCCATATGATCCAGCAATTCCACTGCTGGGTATATACCCAGAAGAATTGAAAGCAAGGACACAAAAAGATATATGTATACCAATATTCATAGTGTCATTATTCATTATTGCCAAAAGTTGGGATCAAACCAAATGCACAAAAATGATGAATGGATAAAGAAAATGTGATATGTACATACAATGGAATACCACCCAGGTGTAAGAAGAAACACGGTGCTAACACATAGGATAACATGAATAAATCTTGAGGACCTTATGTTGAGTGAAGCAAGCCAGGCATTGAAGGACAAATATTACATAACTTCACTGATATGAATGAAGCAAATCAAGCAGACTGAAAGCTATTCTGAAAGATAGATTTACAGGAAATAGAAAGGTAGTAGAAGGTTGTGAGCCAATGCCCATATGTGCATAATCTATGATAAAGTGGAAGTTTGTAGTTGTAGCAACATCTATGGTTATATAAAAACCTGGTCAACCTCTCTTTCATTACTCATCTACAGCAATTCTCTGGGATATATAGACATGATAAAACTGGCCAAAAACTACATGGGAAACAATTACAAATACCCTGACTATAGGATGCCATAGATACAGTGTACATCTACTTTGGAATACAAGCGGCACAGTGCTGTCAAATAACTACATCAGGCACTGAATTTATGGCCTCTTTTAAATTAGAGCTAATTATATTATTTTTGTCATTGATTCCTCCCTATCTCCCCCGCCAGTTATGTTTTAAACTTTTTAAATTGAAGTTTATCATTCATACATAAATATACATAAACAATAAGTGTATAGTAAAAGTTGTGAAATTACAATACAAACATGCATATTATCATATAACACTCCCATACATCAATCAACCACCAAAAGCTTTCATTGTTCTGAAACAATTGTTGCAACTATGAAAGAACATTTTCACCATATTACTAACTATGGCTAATATGTTACATTTGGTGTATTTTTCCCCCAACGTACCTGTCTAATGACACTCTATATTAGTGTTATAAACTTGTTATTGTTCATGAGCATATGTTCTCATATTTGTTCTGTGTTAACCAGTCAGTGATTTTTATTTCCTTCTGAAAAAAGAAAGACCTTTTATTTCCTTTCGACAAAGGGAAATTCCTTTAGTCTTACCAGTCATTGCTATTGCATGTATGATAGCTGTCACTATGCTTTTAAAAGAATCACTGTAATTTATCTAACTATTTATGTAAGTACCAGTTATCAAAACCTACCAAATTCATTCACCTCTCTGATGTGCCTTGAATTTAAATGAGTACTTATTTTAAGCTAGAATTTCCATTCACATTGCTGCTAAATTCTCAGGCACATCCTTCTGGTGTGCATTTAGTTAATTGATTTTTGCTCTTTCTGCTTTTTTTAATGTAGGCATCTATGTTGTCCTTTCTTCCTGGTAGAGCATCCCTCTTATTAATATGTAGTGACTTTCTTTGTCTCTATTAAGAATTTTGTGTTTAATGTCTATTTTGTTAGATATTATTATAGGTAACCCAGTTCAATTTTGGTTACTGTTTCTATGGAAAATATTTTTCCAACCTGTCATTTCCAAACTATTTCTGTCTGCAGGTCTAAGGTGAGTTTCTTTTTGATAACTTATATATTGTTCATATTTTTTATCCATTCTGCCAATCTGTGTCTCTTACTTGGGAGTTTAATCTATTATCAGTCAGTGTTATTACTGTAATGACAGTTCTTACTTCAACCACTTTATCTTTAGGATTTTACACATCATATCTTATTATTGTTTCTATTTTTAATCTTTTATTTACCCTTTCTAAAGATCTTCCTTTCTACATTCTCCTCCAAGCCTATCTCTCCTGTCTTTTCATTTCAATCTGCAGAACTCTCTTTAGTATTTCTTGAAGGGCAGGACAAATTTTAATAAATTCTCTAAATTTCTGTTTATTTGTGAATATTTTAATCTCTCTCTCATTTTTAAGGACACTTTTGCTGAATAGATAATTCATTGCTGGCAGATTTTCTTTTCTAGTACCTTAAATATGCCCTAATACTGACTTCTTGACCCTATTGATTCTGATGATAAATTGATACTTACTCTTATTGAGCATCCTTTGTATATGAAGTGATGGATCCATTTTCTTTTTCTGCTTTCAAGATTCTCTCTTTATCTTTGGCATTTGACAATCTGCTTAGTATGTGTTTCAAAGTAGTTCTGTTAGAATTTATTCTATTTGTGATACGCTGCACTTCCTGGATATGTACATCTATTTCCTTCAAAATAGTTGGGCAGAAAATTTTTGGTAATCATTTCCTCCACACTCATTCTGCCTTTTCCCTCCTCTTCTCTCTCTGGGAGACCCATAATGCATATATTTGTGCATTTTGCACTGTCATTCAATTCAGTGAGACCCTGCTTGATTTTTACAAAATTTTCTACATTTGTTCCTCTTTCTGTGCAATTTCAGCTATTTTATCTTCTCATTCACTAATACTTTCCTTTACCTCTACTATCTATGCATCTTTTTTTAATCAGTTTTGCTACATTTTAATAGTTTTTTTTTTAAGTGATTATTTTTAGTTATCCTCAGCAACATCAAATAAAAGGTACTGAGTACTACACAGGGTACAGAGTGCTGCCAAGCACCTTAGAAAATTCACGACACGGAGAAAATGTGGTTCTTGCCCCTCGAGGAGCTTACAGTCTAGGGATCTTACAACACAGCCTTAAGTGGTAAGTGAACAAAGTAATTTATTAAGGCAAATTCTTCATTCCCTAGAGTGACTGTGGATTGAATCACTGTAGAATTTGGAATTAATCCAATCAAAACAAGACTAGAATTGGTTGAGAATTCTTTCAGGCTTTTATAGTTTTTATTAACATCTATCTAGTAAACGGAATTGACCTAAAAGACAACTGAAAGCAAAGACTAGATCTCTTGAAGTGCAAGGGCCAAAAGAACTTACTGTGGTTACTTAATTTAAAAAGCAAACATACTGAATTGTATGACTAGGGCTATACTAATTTAAAAATAGTCCAAGTACTGACACTGCATTCCCCTCATGCTAGCATTGTTCATTTAAAACAGTGACTATTAAAATATGTGGGTTCTACAGCTAACCCACAGAAAGCCCAACTATGAATTAAAGGTCTGTGTATCAAATATCCACCTCAGGTATACTATCAAAGTTTTATTTATGCCCCATTATTCAGTCAAATGTAATGTAAATAGTCAAATTATAATAATCTAACGACCTGCATATTTCCATATGGATGAATGTCAATGTATCTAAATAGGAAATAAATGGCAATCCTATCTACCTATATCAGAAAAGAAAATAGAATGATCTTTCCAGATGTGCATACTCATCACTATAAGAAGAGGTATGCAGGTTTTAAGGTTTCACAATCAGTTGTCAGAAAACAGCAGTTACTCCTGCAGTATCTTGTTAGCATCTGACTCAATTTTAGGTTACATGATTTAGTAGACATTACAAAACCATCTGCCAGCTACTTTATAGTAGCTGAATACTCATAAAATTTGTAATTCTGAGATGATTCCAACATTAACCTTACAATCATTATCGGAAAGAATAACAATGTGATGTAGAAGACCAGCTAATCAACATGACTAAAAATATGCTCACTTTCCAAAAAGTAACCTGGTCATTTGGAAAAATCACGGCTGTAATATGGGGAACATTCCCACCTGGGCCACTGATGTGGCCAAGGCACATGATTTCTAATCAGGAACACTCAGATCAGGATGACATTAAGCCACCTCTGAGGAACAGCTTATACATTGCCTTCTTAGGCAGGCAGGCAGCATAACTGTTCCAATGAATTCTTCTCAAAGCAGTTTCATATCTTACCCATATCAACCCAAAGTTTGAAGTTACCTCAAAAACCAAAAAAGCATACGGGAGCAGAAGTGAGCAGATGTGTAAACTCTAGCACATTCTTATTGCTGTATTGAGTCTGAAGATGAGCACGTCCTACCCACAACAATGTTGTTCCAGGAGGCAGGGTAGGTAGAGTGGTAAATTAGAAAATAGACTATTAATTGCACAATTAATAGAAAAGTAAAAAACGTGTCTCAAAATCTATATTAAGCCCATATCCAAAGGAGTCTTTTATGTCAGTGATGTGCTGGCCTTGAAATTCTGTGGAACAGCTGTGCATCAGACTTACTCTGGCCTACTGGCATGGGTACAGCCCACTTCCTGCTTGTGGAAGGGTGAATATGCTACACAGAGCTATGATGGTTTCTACTGAGTGGTGAATTTCACAGAAGTTCCAGGACTTCAATGTCAGGATCATTCCTTGTGCAAAGTTTGATGTAGGTGAAGATAAAGTGGTTTCTTGGTCAATAACTGCAATTTCTTTCTTTTAAAGTCAGTGGGTTTCTTGTATAGTTCTATTACAATCGGCCCAGGTTTAATTTCATCCATCTCCATGAAGGCAAAACACTTGGTGCTGGTAAATCTTTTCTTAGGCTTGTAGTGTTTGAATTCAAAGAAGATAGCTGCACCTTTGGTTAATTTTTCAACATGCTTCTGGAGCTCAATGTCCACATTAAAATGAACATATGTATCTTCTTTTCTTGAAGCCACAGGAGTATCTTGCACAGGAGTTAAATCTATGCCATTCAGATCCTTTACACTAACTGTAATATAGGGATCGATGCACTGCCCAGCATCTTTCAGACCAATCTTCTCAATTCTGATCGTGAGTAATGTCATTCCTGGTTCTGATGGTAACCTTGGTAATAAAGTACCAGGAACTCTTGCAGGAAAGGAATCAGGAGACCCAGCTCCAGCACCACCCTCCTCTTCATCTTCTTCAAATTCCAAATTCTCTTCTTCACCAGGTGCTAAAATTCTTCTTAATGGGACAGGCTGAACGTCAAATGGGAATTCTTTATTATAAGTAAGAATATTCTTTAGGATTGGTTCTAGCTTCTTCAAATCCTCCAGTTTAAATTCTTCTTGGGACTGTGTAGACTGTAAGGCTGCACTTTGCAATTCCAGACATGCTGCAATTTTGCCTATTGTTTTCTTTTGTTCTTCTGTGAATTCAGAATTATTATGTTGAGCTTGGGCCTCTTTTTGCAGATGTCTTGCTAATATCTGATACTCGTCTATCGCCTCCACCAGCTGGCCCCAAGAGTCGAAGTCAGCGCCTCTCCTAAAACCGGCGCCCCAGCGCTGCAGCAGACTCCTGGTCACTTCCGACATGGCCGGTCCCCACCCCGTCCCCTCCCGCCCCTACCCTAGCAAGGCCGGGCTCTAGGGTGCCATCCTCCCCGGGCCTGGCCCTGACATTAACAGGGCCAGAAGGATCGGCAATGTCACCACCGCCACCCACCAAAGAGCCGCCCAAGCCCATTTGCCGCCACAGCCAAACTTTGCGGCTCCGAAGCCCTATCTGTGCATCTTAAGATTGCTTATCTTCCACTTCACTTATTTGTTTCTCTGCCTGTTGAAATCTGCTGTCATGTGATTCTATTGTATTTTTAATTTCCTCTATTGTGAATTTTATTACCATAATATCTTTTATTTTTCTAGATATGTTTAGATTTTTTTTTTCCTGAAAGTTCACCTAGTGTCTTCTGAATACTGTTCATCTCTTCCTTAATATTCTTTAACTGTTTTAGGATATTTGTGTTGATATATTTGATTAGTTTTTCCAAATCCTGAATGTCTTCCTGTTTTGTTTTGTTTTTTTTTTGTTGTTGTTGTTTTGTTTTGTTTTTAATTTGTTCCTTTGACTGGGCCATATTTTCCTGTTTCTTAGTGTGGAATGTAATTTTTTGCTGATGTTTAGGCATCTTTTTATCCTGATAAGCTACTCCATTTGTTACTTTTTCCCACTTGACTAGGGTTTTATTGCTGTTTTGCTTTATACTAAGCCTCTTGTATGACACTTAGTTCAGTTTATTGTAACCCTTTAGAATTGCCTGCGTTTAATTGACACAAACCTTGCCAAATACTTATGAATGTGGTACACACTAGTTGTGAAGAGCCACTTCCTCTAGGGTGACCTGTCTTGGTGTCCCTGTCTTGCTCCTTACTGTAAGTTGTACTTTGTTTCCTTGCCCTCAGGTGTCCAAGCACTGCTGACTCAGTTCCCCCTGCACATGTCTGCACATGTCTATGCCAGTGTGGTCTCCCTCACAGACCACTTGTGCCACTTCTCCATTTGACATGTGTGGCACTCACTTGTGGGCTGCCCATGGGCCACTTGTCCAATGCTATTGCTGCCTCCCTATGTGCCAGGTGAGTCTCACTTTTGCCAACTGCCTTCATGCCAATCACCACACACTTGCAGGACCTTCCTTACACCTAGTTAGGCAGCCCATCTTCTTGTCACTCTTGGATAAGGACTGCACCCAGATGCTCTCTACTCTACCATCTTGGATCTCCCCTATATATTCATAATAGGAAAAAATGTGAAACTTCATGAAGATCAAAGAAGCAGGGAGAGGAAAAAAACTGAAAATTTTACAGTGCAGGGAAGAGAGAGAGGGAAAAAAGCAAGAAGGGAGATAGGGAATGAAAGAAGAAGGGCAAAAGAGAGAATAAAGGAACAGAAGAAAAAAATGAAGAACGAACATTCTGTGTTCACTATGGAGAAAACCAAACATTGGTATGATAATGAGAAATTTATACAATTTAAAAAGAATGATTGTGGAGTGGATGTAGCTCAAGTGATTGAATGCTTGCTTCCCATGTTTGAGGTACTGGGTTCAATCTCTACTGCCTCATAAAAAGAAATTAAAAATTATCAATTTGCCAATGGTTGTAGGAATATCTTTTTCAAATGTAACACAGATCATAACACTTAATATAATTTTTTTTTACTTTATTGTGATCAGTATTAGTATAGTTATGCTGACTAATATTTTTCAACATGATAATTCAAACTTTAGACTAAAACTTAAAATAGAATACTGTTTCCAAAGTGAAGTAAATGTTATCAATCATGAAAATATTAAAATATTATCTTATGACCATGGTGGAACAAGTGAGGGAAGGGATTAGCTCAAATGGAGAATGATGAAAATAAATTATATTAATGTATGGATTAATCCATAGTGTATATTTTAAATATTCTCTAAATGTACAGAGGTAATAAAATGATATAATTTAGTAGTTACCAAAATTAGAGTAAATGTCTTTACAAGAAGACTCTTGCCCATTTTTTAAATGAGTTGTCTGTCATTTTATTATTGAATTGTAGAATTTCTTTATATATGCTGGATATTAGACCCTTATTGGATATGTCTTTTCCAAATATTTTCTCCCATTTTATAGGCTGCTCTTTCACTTTCTTGACAAACTCATTTTAAGTGCAAGGATGGTTCAACATAAAAAAAATCAATTAATGTAATATGCCACATTAACCAAATGAAGGAGAAAAATGACATGATGATCTCTATCAGTGCAAAAAAGGAATTAGACAAAATTCAACATCATTTCTGGACAAAACACATTGAAATAAAGGAATCTTTTAACTACCTCAATATGATAAAGAGCATATATGAAAAAGCCACAGCTAACATCTTATTTAATGATGAAATACTAAAGGCTCTCTATCTAAAATCTGGATAAAGAAAAGGATGTCCACTGTCACCACTATATTACAGAATAATTTAGAATCTTCTTATTAGAAGTGATTGGACAGCGGTCATAAGTGGATAGGTAAAATCAATTTAACTATGTGCACTTAGCAAAGTTCACTCAGTAACAATACACCTAAGTTGGCATGGAAAAGCTTGAATGATCACTTGTTGTTGGGCTTATGCACAGAAGTCCAGAAATATTCAATGAATTTAATTACCACTTAGAAGAAAGTTTCTTGGACCTGGGGTTGATTCCTTGTATTCTCTGTCCAAGTGGGGAGAAAGAGAAAGGAAGCCTATTAAAGAAAGAAGTCCTGTTTGAGGGCTGATTACAAGAGGCAATCAAATAAAGATACTTTGCCCCTTTCTTTCCTTTGTAGTGAGTGGAACAACAGCTCTACGCTCCCATCTCCTACCACAGGCAAAAAAATAAATAAATAAAAGAAAAGAAAAAACCTTTAATTATCATTTGGAGCCAGAGTTGTCAGAAACAACTTCCTCTTTCTTTTTGCCACATGCACACATATCTAAACTTTCATTTATTGATCCTCTGCTCTCATAGCTAACACCAGGAAGAGGGCAACAGCTCTGCTGTTTCTGAACTTTTGTATCACCTTGATAGCCAGTCTCGCTCCTGCAGGTGTCACTCCTGTCATCCCAGTGCACATCATCTCTCTTGAACCTGTTTTCTATCCTTCCTGTTCACTCTCTGAAAACGTGACATATTTGATGCTATTGCTGTAGCTTCTTCTGCTGACTTGGTCCTGGATACATGTGCATTTCTTGCTGTTGAAGTGGTCACAGGGCATGTGTGTTGATCTGCACAGAAGCTCCCTTCCCATTAATGATAATACTGCATCCATTCCTTTACTGAGTCTAGAGATATTTACTGGGTGACTTAGATGTGTGAGGAAGTGCCTATTGCTGAAGGTGTGACTGTGGATGAAGACAAATATTATTGTTCTAGGAATTTACACTCTTGTGGAGAAGATGCAAAATATATATAATAACTAATAGAAATATAAATTATATTATATAATGGCAAGGTCCAAGGAGAAAAAATTAACAGGGAGAAGGGATGGAAAATGTGGAATCAAAATTTCAACTAAGAAAGGGATCACTGAGAATTTGATATAAGAATCAAGGTCTAGTAAAAGGAAATAATTGAGCTAGAGATGATTCTGTGGGAAACCCCCAGGTATCAGCAAACTAACATTATTAAAGGCCTTGGGCAAAAGATCATCTAATATGCATAAAAATCAATGTTGTGGGTTGTTTTGCCACCCAAAAAGATATATTTGAGCCCTTACTTAGAGTACTTTTTATCTGATCTTACTTGAAAATAAGGACATCAAAAATTAAATTAGTTAAGACAAAGTCAAAATAGTTCAAGCTGGAAGGTAGTTCAATATGACTCTTGTCCTTGTAAGAATAGGGATTTTTGAAGACACAGTGAGACACAAGAGAGAAGGCTGTGTTAAATAGGGGTAGAGATTGGAGTTATGCTGCTATAAGCGAAGGTAAAGCAAGTAGCCAGTAACCACCAGAATCTAAGAAGTGGCAAGTAAGGATACTCTCCTAGAGCTGTCAGGAGACCATGGCTTCTCTGGCCTCTTGCTTTCAGACATCAAGTCTCCAGAACAGTGAAATAAATTTCTGTTGTTTTAAATCTCTCAGTTTGTTTTAAATTGCTAAGGCAGAACTAGCAAAATGATATAAACTTCAACATGATGAGAAGCAGTACAGCAGGGTTGGTTATGTGGAGAGGTATACAGGGTGAATTTGAATTCAGGAAGACAGGTCAGGAAATCCTTATAATGCAGGTTGAAAAGACAAGCTTTTGGTCTGAATGTGATTGAAAATAAAATATTGAGAAAAGAAGTGGATACCTGTATCTCTATGCACACAGTAATAAGAAATGAAATGATGGGAAAGCAGAAAACAGGAACATAGGAGGCTATTTCAAAAATTCAGGCAAGAGATGAAGGCAGCTTAAGCAAAAGTGGTCAGATGGCAGATGAATTGAGGAAATGGAGCTGACAGGATTTGGCAATCACTCAGGTATTGGGTGTGAAAGGGAGCATTTACAAATAATTTCATAGTTTCACCTGTGTAACTTGAAATATGAGGTTGCCATATATTGAAATGGGGAAGATTTGGGGCAGAAAGTTTATCTTTTATCGAAGGAAGAATGTTTAGTAAATTGCAATAAACCTTTTGTTCCTTCCTCCATTTTCTAAGAAGGCTGATGGTTAGCAGTTGGTGTGGGGTGGTGGGGGGATGGCACAGAATCTTGTTTAAGAAAAGATGACAATAATCTGCTTAGGGGTGACTAAGCAGCAGTCATGATGCCAATCGGTCAATTATTAAAGACATTTCTCAAGGAATTACCAAGAAGTAGTTGCAATATATTCTAGACTCAAGACTTGTTATTGATAGCAAATAGGTCTGCAGATTTGACTCAGATAAATCCAGGGCTTAGCGAAATCCAGCTTACTGAGTACATTCTATAAAATAAGGTATATGTAGCAAGGGGAACCACTTTACATGATCCAGCCTCCTTAACTGAGATTTATGCATCTTGTGCTCTTTGTTTTAAGATTTTTCAGTTTTTGCTCAATATGTGTCCTTGTTTCTAATGAATACAGAAATACCATCACAATTGATCTGGAAATATTTTTCCTGAGAGATCTGTGCATTCTCTCTGGTTAGTAGACCTATTTTCAGTAATTATCGTGTCAAGCAATTTGGACAAATTATCTCAGAATACTGTTTCTTTAAGGAAGGGAAAGGCAAAGATTTATTTATATTCTATCTTTTTCAAAGAGAGAAAATCAGGGTATCTTTAAGAAAAATATAACACCATTATCAAATATTGCCATCTATAGATTTAAATTGTTTCATATATCCAAGACCAAGGATAACATCACACCCACAAATCTCATTCTTCTTTAATATATGGTTATTTTAAGATCTCAAATTTAGCATTTCTCCCCAAGCAACTCTGTATGAAATCAGAGAGGAATACTATGCATTCCCTTGTGTTTCAAGGACATTTTCTTTAGATAAGAAGAATAAACTAGAATTACCATGATTTCAACTTTATTATTCTACAAAAATTAATTTACTAACAAAAAATCTATCATGTAATAAATATGGCCAATGCTACAAATTATTATTATTTTTTAATATTTCAAACTCTTCCAGTCATAGCCAAATCAAAGGTTAATTCATGTCACACCACAAGAAATATGCTGTTTCTGGCAGACAAAATTTACATTTCATAGTGGTTTGTGTAATGTAGATATAACACAAATATTATATTATATGCTCAAATTATTTATGAAATATTAATAAAATATTTGTTTCAAGGATCTACATTGAACAATTGGTTGAGTATTACATTGTTTTTCAAGTTTATGGATTTCATTTAAAAAATACAAAGTTTTCTATACCATGAATATTGTGCTTAATTCTTTTGTATCCCATATAAACTGTGCTATACTGAATAAAATGAAGGCATAAAGTAAAAATATCAAATATGTGCAATTTTTTACTTCATTTTATTGTTCAGTCTGTTGGTTTTTCTATTCAGTCTAAATCTATATAACAGATATTTGATTGGATTTACTTAGAATAGCTCAAAACATTACAGAAGATATATATTGGGACACTGCTGCCTTTTAGAAAATTTACTTGATTTGGAAATATGGCATCTCTAAGTGCTTATACCCTCTAGCTTTTGAGGCAAAGCTACATATAAATAGGCTGTTATTTGATAAAGCTTTCAAAATCACTGAAAGCCTAGTGAAGTCCAGAAAATGAAAGAACAGTGGGACAGTTTTAATTTGGTGAATCCCAAAATAGAGATTATGTTTTCTAATTTATCCATTGCTATGGGTGTAAGACACCTTGACTGTATTACATTCTGTTAAGGGGCCTAGATTAGATCACCTGATTAGATTATATTTGTTTGGAATACATCAATGAGGTGTGCCTTAGTTTGGCTCTTTGCCCTCTTACTGGAGCTTTATAGAAACGGAGGCACAGAGGGAGGTAAACAGAGAAAGAAAGCCACCATTTTTGATGCTACCATGTGAGAGAGAACTCAAGGATCACTAGCAGCAAAAGCTTAAGCATGGAACCCCCAAGAGGCTGGGCCCATGAAGCAGCTCAAGAGTGAAGGGATGATCCATGGGCCAGAGAGCTCACAGCTGAACTTAAGAAGAAAGTGGAGCCACTGAGACTGAGAGAGGAGCCCAGAAAAGGACAAGCCTTATGCCTGGTTGGCAATAGCTGAGCTCCAGGAGATGATAGATTCTGGAGGGGAATGTAGGGACATCAGCAGAGATCAGCTGCCATCTTGCTTTCCTACCAGAATAACGAGTACCTGATTTTGGTGGAAAAACATTTGTGATGATACCTTAATTTGGACATTTCATGGCTTTGGAACTATAAGTTTTTTACCAAATGAAATACCTATTATAAAAGTCAACCATTTCTGGTATTTTGCATTGGTAACACTTTGACCCACTAGGACAAACAGTATGTCTTTGTATGTCTTTGAGTAATAAAAAAAACACTTCATTACTGATGTGAACTCTATATATAGTTATAAAGAAAGAACACCATGTAATTAAGAGGAAGGGAGAAGATAGTGAATGCTAGAGTGTGAAGAGTCAGTCAATGTAGAAGGTAGAAGGTTATTGCTTATTACTACAGAACAGAAATACATGTGATCATCAGAGAGGGATGATATTTTAGGAAATAATAGGAATGCATGGAGTTGGTGAATATTACAGAGAAAATTATACATTATTACTCCAATATACTGTATTAGATAAACGGTAGTACAGAGAGAAATACTATGCATTTTGAGAAGTGACAGGATGTGGAAATAAAGTGAGAATGGCTAGTAATCCACAGTCCTAAATGCCAGCTCTCAGCTCACACTGAACTTAAAGAAAATTAGAGCCTAATTTCAGCAATTTTAATCTGAATAGCTAAGAACAAATTGATAGAAATACCAAAAATGTCAGGTAGTTGATAATAAGATTTGTGTGTGTTTCAAGACAAAACTTTCAGCTTTTGAATATTTTGGGATTATGGTGATAGTAATATAGTGAAAAGAATTAGATATGAAAGATCAGAGATACAAAAAATTAAGTGTCTACTTGGAGTGACAGATGGAAAGAATGTCATAGAAAAGCAGAAAAGTTGAGATATGAAGTAATGGAAATGAAACCTGAAGATGAAGAGTGCAATGATAAAATTAAGGAGAAATAAAAGAGGCATATGGAGATAATTAGCTAGGCAGTTAAGGAAAGGAAATTAAGAGAAATATCTACAGATAGTTTGATACAGATCAAGAAATAGAAGTAAAAACAGATATAAATATGAATAATATTGATATACAGATGATATAGATGAAAATATAGATATAGATGGATATGGATATAAATAAAGTTATGCCTAAGTGTATGGATATTGACATGGATATGGATATAGATAGACATGGATATTGATAAAGGTAAAGTGAAACTAGGTAAAGATCCAATTTTATGTAAGATTTATTTAAGGCAGGCCTTGTTCATACCACATATCCCAGTGAAATTATTAGTAGTTTTCTGTTTTACACTCAAGAATGCCTATTTTTGGATGATAATTTGTTCACAATAGATAGTGATAGATAAAGATAAATGCAGAGAAATACTTCTAGCGTTATTTGGTGAGTGTGTGTGTGACTGTATATTTGTATAAATACTTAAGCATGTATACTCTGTATAGAAAGATATTTGAAGTTATTATTTCTATTATTTCCTCCAATTACTCTTATAAATTAAATATAAGTGTAGTGTTAATTAAGAAATTTTATAAATATTAAGTAGCTCTAAGGACGTTTTGTAATAAAATATTTCTGAATGCTCCTTTAACCACTGCATTTGTCAAGCTGTAGATGATGGGGTTTAACATTAGGGTGATATCCCCAGAAAATATTGAGATGAGCCTGTCTCTGGCTGGGGAGTGTTGACTGGAGGAAGGGTGGACATAAGTAAATGTGGTAATGCCATAAAACAAGCAGACCATAAGGAAGTGGGAAGGGCACGAGGAGAAGATTTTGTGCTTACCTTCAGCCAATTGTATCTTTAGGAGGACAGACATCATGTAGATATAAGAAATAAAGGTATTCAGAAAGGCACTGGTCTGCAAGACACCTCCTGCCACTAAAATAGGCATCTCTACCAAATATATGGAAGAACAATAACAGACCGCCCCTGGCAGGATATCATAATAATACTGGTTAATGCAATTACACTTACAGAAAGAAGGCGGATTGTGAGTACTGTTGTGCTGAAAATAAGACAATCTTAAAAAGTGGGCACAGAGAATGTTTACTAAGCTAAAGGTGCATTAATGCAGGAGAAGCACCCAAAGAGTTTTCTGTTCAAAGGAGTAAGCTGGGGAAACAGCTTATATGGCTGCTTGAAACAAAGAGATGGTGTCGGGGAATGGAGAGGAATAAAGGGGATATGAATTATTTAGTACGTGCACTCCATGAGCTATGAGAAAGATGTGAGCTTGTGAACTGCATGGACTATGGAGGCTGTGGACTGACCATGCAGGGTATCATTGAGGCCCAGTTTGTTAATTAGCAAGCAGAATGTTGGTGTAAGATTGTGGCCATCTGATGAAGATCAGCAGAATTTTCTGGTGTCAGCCTGATATCTTTGTTACAGTTTTACCTCCCAGGTTGGGACAGGGGTCTTTATCAGTCAGCACTGAAAGGATTACTGGTATGTCAGCCTGCTTTAATTAGCTTCCATTTCTTCTTTTTTTTTATTATTATGGGTAAAAATCAAAATTCTCACAATACATACAAACATTTGCAAAATGATATATAAATATATGTGCATATATGTGTATTTGCTTACAAAAATGTTATTTATATATATATA
>JAKSZT010053939.1:589183-663336 GCA_026826555.1 Tolypeutes matacus | reverse complement strand
GCCACTTTGAGAAACTTTATAGATTGCCCTTGATAGGTGACATCTTAAAAAATGAAAGAAAAGTGCACCCAAGAGGATACTTGAAGGTTGCTAGAAGACAATCTACCTCCCCAATAGCTTCACTTAAATGTTCATTAGAATAAGAAAAGGCCAAAAACAGAACAAAGGGGAAAGAACTCCCAACCAAACCTATATCCCCATATTCAAATACCCTGTTCTTCTCCCATAGCTAACCTGTTCCTCTTGAGTCCCTGAAGGAAGATAATCTAGTCCAGACACCTTTAAAAGTTAAGCCTTATTTGGAATCTGACTGCCTGCTACAGCAGGACTTAAACTTGGGTGCTGAACTGAATTAAGAGCTACAATTTAAGACTTTTCCCAAATAATAACATTGAATACTCACAGAAAAATTTAGATTTCTTTTGAATTCATATGATCCAGGACTATCTAATTTATATCAACTTGTACACATGTGGGTCAAAAACTCACAGGCTAAATCCTGGATGGTCAAAGCTGGTTAGATGACCAAGAAAGAGATATAAAATATTCCTCTTTATATAATCAAAAAGACAATTAGACTTGAGAAATGGAAAATGTTTACATAATATTAGACACCAGGGCAAAGAAAATCTTAAAAGTCTTCTCCACAAATTATTATGGGAAAGCTTTGGCCCTCATATTAAATAAATAAACTCAACTTGTTCTATTTGTCAAGAACAGAAGTACTGAAAAAAGATGAGTGAAACTAAGAGAGAAAGCCAACACTTTTATATAAATGTGAGTTTTTTACTTCTGTGTTTCTGTGTTTTTATGTCTCACTCTGAAAAAATTTTAATTGAAGCTAAAATCTCTGTATTTGTGCCTGTCTGATCTATATTTCACTGCTTCTGAAAAGAAACATAAAATTAAAAAATTTTTTATTTAAATCAATTATATTGATGCATATTAATAAAATATACAATCTTAAAAGAGCTCTATTGAAATATTAGAGGTTCAGTTTCCTTAATGTCCTGGATTTCAGGAGTATTAATTTATATATAAATGCTAATGTCATATCAAAATAATAACCTCATTGATATTTATGCTGATCTTATTCTTTATACTTTAATAGAACAAGTCTCACTTTTAAAAAACTAAGTCTTTTTCTTATAATAATAACTCCTACTTACTCATTTATTGTTACATTGGTTAAATAAGGAACAAAATATTTTTTCACAGTGGCCTATTTTTCTATTTATAAAAATGTTCAAACCTGACAACCTTTAACATTTTTCCTTCTCAAAGTTCAAATACTAAAAGATATTTTTTTTTTTATTAACTGCCTTTGGGATTTTCCTGAGGGGCCCTGTAAAATCACAAAAGATTCCTTTATTTCACCTTGCAAAAACAGAGATGCTAGAAATAGCTAAGTTCATGTGATATGTTATGAATTGCAAAAGAAGTGTTATCAAATTAAAAGGGCTTTTCTAACCTTCTGTTGTTTACATTTGTATGGGTAAAATGTTATTCATATAAATATTAGAGATTATACAAAATTCCTAGAGTTTTGGCAACATTCTTACTGTCCATGATATGTCCTCATATTGACTTGCATGATATTATACAAGAGTATAGTGTTATTCATCATAAATTTAGTTATTCTTTTAAAAAACTGCTAGGTTGTACAAAAAGCAACCAAATTCCTTAGCGAGTTACATTGTTTTACTCTGGTGCTTCTCTGAAAGGACATGTAGTCAACTATAGATGAGAGCTTATTCTTCAGCCAAAAAAGGGGGGGCTTTAAACAAAATTCAGGGCAAGTATATAAGTTATGTGCTACGTGTCAATTAACAAAACCCTGGCAAAACCGAAGGAGGTGCTGTGTTAGATATCTCAACCAAAAAAGCCCTTTGGTCATCTTCATATAGCCTTTTACAACTAATCCCTTCTATATGATATGAATATGTCCCTGTTACCATATATTTATTTTATGTATGGAGGATTTTCCTTGGCAAAATGCTACTGCCCTCATAGTAGCTAATAGGCTATTAGACTTTGTTTTCCTCACTTGGGGAATCCCTGCTCTTCTCCAGCAATAGTCTCCCAATTTACTTTAATGGTAATGAATGAACTTTGCAAGATATCACCCATCAATGAAAAGTTTCACTGTCTCTACCATACTCAACTCTCATGAAAGGTAAAATGAATAAATTGTATATTAAAACTTAAATTAGCTAAATTATTTCAATCTCTCTCTCTCTATAAACATCAGCCTAGGGTTCTTAGCCTTGATTACCATAAGATCTAGCCCATTGGGAAAACACCTACTAATCTGCTATGGAATCATAATAAGGAGACCCATGACTCTTATTGTTTCTCTTAGTTTACCAGATTCTGACATTTTACAATGTGAAATTGCTAATTGTATGGGACTGATCTCATATACCAGTTCCACTATTCACAGATATAAGGTGACTTTTAGGAGATTCCTCTACATGGTCTTCCACTTAGATACTTTATGTACTGGAATTGACAATTAATGAAAGAAAACTTTATAACCTAGAAGGAAAAAACCTAATTAAGTCTATGACAGTGGAACTGCAGGGAATTGACCTTTGGTTCCACCTGTCACAACTAAAGGTTTCTACAGACCCTTAAGAGGTTACTCCTATTTTTGTCTCAAGCTGAATTTGATTCAAAGATTCCACAAGCAAATGGCAAGTGATGTGGAGAGTATCCGGAAGCCCAAGACATGGGAAAAATAGATGATGCCCAAGATGACAGATCAAGACATGCCTGAATTGCCTTATCTAATTCCATCTATTCCTTTTCACTGTATATATAAACATTCTCTTATTAATTCTATACTTCCTTTATTGCTCAATCTGCACCCTCAATAATATCATAACTTCATTATGATTTTCTGTTGTTTATTTTTACCTTATTTCTGTCCTTTATGCCTGTATTAGGTCAGGGTTCTCTCGGGAAACAGAATCAACAGGAGATATCTGTCAATAATATGAGATTTTTAAAAAGTCTCTCACGTGATCTTGGGGATGCAAGGGGCTCCAATGAAAGTCTGATGAAAGACCCTTGATGAGTTTCTGGGAGAAGTTGCTTGTCCAATGACGAGCTGGGAAATTCTCTCTGAATGTTGAAATCACTTCCCCTTTTAAGGCATTCAACTGAGTGGATAAAAGCATTACCCATTGATGATGTAATCTCCATGATTGACGCAGATGTAATCAGCCATACACGCAGTAAACTCACTGGTGATTGAAGTCCATAAATGCTCTTGTATTACAATTAGCCTATTGCTTGCTGGAACAAACACCTGGACACAATTACCTGGCCGAGTTGACACATTAGCCTAACCATCACATTCCACCCCTTGTCAACTCGGCAATCATACACATTACACTAAACCATACTTAGTCTCTAAGTAAAAACAATAACAGAAAAGCATACATATATATTTCTGTCTAACAATGTTCTACTCCCCTGCATACAACCGGAAATGCATTAATTCCCCACAGAACAGGGTGCAAGTCCTTGGATAATATTCACTCTTAAACTTGACATCCTTAAATATTATGACGTGGAATTAATACAACATTTCATATGATAGGGGAAAAGGTTGGGGAAGAAAACAAAGAAATTCGTTTTGTGTACATATACAATCATACTCATAACGAAACATGGAAGAAGGGTTCATGACCATTACAGCCCTCTTTCTGTAACTGGTCACATGGTCAAAGTTCATATTTATCACTACCTTCTTCCACTACCCATTCCATGTTCCCGTTACCCTCAGCAAGCACTTCAGCTGGCCCTGATTCTTTGCCTGGTGGGGTGACCCAAATTTTCATTCCTGAAGATTCTGGGTCATTGTTTGTCCTGACTGAATTGATTTGTGGCAACTTTCCATTGATTTTAATCACAGGGCATGGCAGGACTAGGAGACACCCTAGAGGATCTCCTGCATTCCAGGCAAACTCTTCTTTACCCCCATTATGTAGATGTAGTCCTATTTCCCCTTGATAGTCAGGATCAAACACCCCAGCCAGTACAGTAATTCTTTTAGTTGCCTGTTGATTCACAGGTAAGAGGATCCCAAAGTGGCCAGGTGGCAGTCTTAACTTCCAGTTCAATGTAATAATTGTTATGTTCCCTGGTGGCAGCACTCCTCCTTTTGGGACTAAAACCTGTAGACCAGCAGAGCTTAAGGTTGCAGGGACAGGAAGCAAAAATTTTCCTAATGGGTCACTAGGGGTAATAGTGAGTGGTGCCACTCCCATTTCCATCCCTTGATTCCTGGATCCATGAATCCTGCCTATGGGAGAAACAACACCATAGAGAGGATGCTGATTCAGAGCATACACAGCCTCCTGGAGAACATTGCCCCAGCCCTGCAAGGTATTGCCACCAAGTTGGCACTATAATTGAGTCTTCAAAAAGCCATTCCACTGTTCTATTAATCCACCTGCTTCAGGGTGATGGGGAACATGGTAAGACCAGTGAATTCCATGGGCATGTGCCCATTGCCACACATCATTTGCTGTGAAGTGGGTTTCTTGATCAGAAGCAATGCCATGTGGAATGTCATGGCAATAGATAAGACATTTGGTAAGTTCACGGAGGGTAGTTTTGGCAGAAGCATTGCATGTCAGAAATGCAAACCCATAGCCAGAGTATGTGTCTATTCCAATTAAAACAAATCGCTACACCTTCCATGGTGGAAGTGGCCCAATATAGTCAACCTGCCACCAAGTAGCAGGCTGGTCATTTTGAGGAATGGTGCCATATCTGGGGCTGAGTGTGGGTCTCTGCTGCTGGAATATGGAGCATTCAGCAGTGCCTGTAGTCAAGTCAGCCTTGGTGAGGGGAAGTCCATGTTGCTGAGTCCATGCATAACCTCCATCCCTACCTCCAAGGCCACTTTGTTCATGAGCCCATTGGGCAATGACAGGAGTGGCTGGGGAAAGAGGCTGAGCATTAGCCACAGAGCGGGTGATCTTATCCACTTGATTATTAAACTCTTCCTCTGCTGAAGTCACCCTCTATTGAGCATTCACATGGGACACAAATATGTTCATGTTTTTTGCCTACTCAGAAAGATCTATCCACATAGCTCTTCCCCAGACCTCCTTGTCACCAATTTTCCAGTCATGTTCCTTCCAAGTCCCTGACCATCCAGCCAAACCATTGGCAACAGCTTATGAATCAGTGTACAAATGCACCTCTGGCCATTTCTTCTTCCAAGCAAAATGAACAACTAGATGCACTACATGAAGCTCTGCCCACAGGGAGGATTTGCCCTCACCGCTATCCTTCAAGTATGTCCCAGAAAGGGCTGCAGTGCCACAGCTGTCCACTTTTGGGTGGTACCTGAAGAACCATCTGTAAACTAGGCTTGTGTTTTCTCATCCTCAGTCAACTGATTGTAAGGGGCTACCCAAGAGTCCAAAGCTGTGGGCTGGGAAAGAGAAGATAACATGGCAGCGGTGGTGACCATGGGCATTTGGGCTACTTCCTCATGTAACTTACTTGTGCCTTCAGGACTTGCTCGAGCCCTATCTCATATATACCACTTCCAATTTATTATGAAGTGCTGCTTTACACGCCCAGATTTGGTGGATTAGACAATACCCAGCTCATGATCGGCAACTCAGGTCTCATGGTAACTTGATAGCCCATGGTTAAGCGTTCAGTCTCTACTAAGGGCCAGTAGCAAGCCAAAAGCTGCTTCTCAAAGCAGAGTAGTTATCTGCAGAGGATGGCAAGGCTTTGCTCCAAAATCCTAATGGTCTGCATTGTGATTCCCCCATAGGAGCCTGCCAAAGGCTCCAGACAGCATCTGTATTTGCCACTGAAACTTCCAGCACCATTGGATCTGCTTAATCATATGGTCCAAGTGGTAGTGCAGCTTGTACAGCAGCCTGGACCTGTCACAGGGCTTCCTCTTGTTCCAGTCCCCAATCAAAACTAACAGCTTTTCTGGTCACTCAGTAAATGGGCCAGAGTAGCACACCCAAATGAGGAATGTGTTGTCTCCAAAATCAAAAGAGTTGTGCCTCTTTTTTGGTCGTAGGAGAGGCCAGGTATAACAGCTTATCCTTTACTTTAGAAGGAATATCTTGACAGGCCCCACACCACTGGACACATAGAAATTTCACTGAGGTGGAAGGACCCTGTATTTTTGTTGGATTTATCTCCCATCCTCTCTCACACAAATGCCTTACCAATAAATTAGAGTTTCTGCTACTTCTTGCTTAGTAGGTCCTATCAACATGATATCATCAATATAATGGACCAGTGTGATGTCTCGTGGGAGGCAGAAATGATTGAGATCCTTGCAGACAATATTATGACATAGGGCTGGAGAGTTGATATACCCCTGAGGCAGGACAGTGAAAGTATACTGCTGGCCTTGCCACCTGAAAGCAAACTGTTTCTGGTGGTCCTTAATAATGGCATTTGAGAAAAAGGCATTTGCCAGATCAACAGCTGCATACCACGTACCAGGGGAAATGTTGATTTGCTCAAGCAATGATACCACATCTGGGACAGCAGCTGCAATTGGAGTCACCACCTAGTTAAGTTTATGATAATCTACTGTCATCCTCCAAGATCCATCTGTTTTCTGCACAGGCCAAATAGGAGAGTTGAATGGGGATGTGGTGGGAATCACCACCCCTGCACCCTTCAAATCCTTGATGGTGGCACTAATCTCTGCAATCCCTCCAGGAATCTGGTATTGCCTTTGATTTACTATTTTGCTAAGCAGGGACAGTTCTAGAGGCTTCCACTTGTCCTTTCCAACCATAATAGCCCTCACTCCACGAGTTAGGGATCCAATGTGGGGATTCTGCCAGTTATGGAGTATGTCTATTTCAATTATGCATTCTGGAACTGGAGAAATTACCACAGAATGGGTCCGGGGACCCATTGGACCCACTGTGAGACGGACCTGAGCTAACACTCCATCAATCACCTGACCTCCATAATCCCCTACTCTCGGGAAACAGAATCAACAGGAGATATCTGTCAATAATATGAGATTTTAAGAGTCTCTCATGTGACCATGGGGATGCACAAGTCCAGGTTCCTCAGGCAGGCTGCAAACCAGAGGCTCCGATGAAAGTCTAAAGAAAGGTCCTTGATGAGTTTCTGGGAGAAGTTGCCTGTCCAACGACAATCTTGGAAATTCTCTCTGAATGTTGAAATCACTTCCCCTTTTAAGGCATTCAACTGAGTGTATAAAAGCATTACCCATTGATGATGTAATCTCCCTGATTGATGCTGATGTAATCTGCCATACACACAGTAAACTCACTGGTGATTGAAGTCCATAAATGCTCTTGTATTACAATTAGCCCTGTGCTTGCTGGAACAAACATCTGGACACAATTACCTGGCAGAGTTGACACATTAGCCTAACCATCACAATGCCTAACTTGAATACAATTCCTTTGTCCTTATAGCACCCAAAGATTTTAATGACATGAGAACTCATGACACTCAAGGCAAGTTTCTTGTGGGCTGATGGCCAGGCAAAGGAAACCATTCTGTGAATTGTGGCTAAGATATCAGAAAACAAGGAAGATGATGATGGTTATGATTCACCTTTGGGAGAATCAAATTATCACATTTCTTTAAAGGCAAAAGCTATACTCATTAAGCTCTTCAAGGACATTATTTTTATGTAGACACACAACATGCAAATTACTATGCACAAATTGGGTTAATCTCTGTTATATAGCTTCTGCTGTTCCCCAAAAGGCTATTTATAATTTTTTAAATTATTATTTTTTTATTTTTAACAAGCTTTATATTACTTAAATGTTACATTAACAATAATGGCGGGATGGATGTGGCTCAATGGTTGGGCATCCATCTCCCCTATGGAAGGACCCGGGTTTGATCCCTGGGACCTCCTGATTAAAAAAAAAAAATTAAAAAAAATAATGGGTATTCCCATATACACAACTCACTTCTCCCACCCCCCACTTTCCTATATTAACAACACCCTTCATTAGTGTGGTACATTTTTTATGATTGATGAACACATATTGACACATTGGCACTAACTATGGACTATAGTTTACATTTTAGTTTACACCTTGTCACACAAAATTTTGTAAGTTATGACAAAATATATATTGGCCTGTAGCTCTCATTGCAATGTCATGAAGGAAAATTCCAATGTCCTGAAAATGCCCACATATTACACCTATTCTTCCCTCCCCCTCAGAGCCTCTGGTGGCCACTGCCTTAATACTATGATAAAACTTCCATTGCTAGAGTAATAATAAGACTATAGTAGAATAATAAGTTTACTTTAGTCATTGTTCATTTCCCAATCTTGAGGATTATGGGATGTTGATACCCACTTGCTTCTCATTGAGAGGGGGCTTAGATCCCATGGGGCAGATGGATGGAACTATCTTCCATGCAGTTGAAGAGTCACTGTTCCTTTTGATGGGTGTTGTCCATTGTCATCTCTTTGTTAGTTGTCCTGGATGAGCTTTCCAAAGGGAATATTAGAAACATGATATAGTTTCTATATACTTTCTTTAGTATAAAAATTGGTAGAGACTATTTCTAGGCTAGAGAGATCTTTAAATGGACCATGGAAAATTCCATAACCCAGGCTAAACTCATGAAGTATTCTGTTCTTGGTATTGTTCCCCTTATCATTGAGGAAGGTGTCTCCTGTGTTGGAAGAGACACCATAAATATACTTGGTATTAGAAAATCTTTAGAGTTAGAGAAATCCATCTCTCATTTAGGGTAGGCCATCAGCACACTAGTTGAACATGTATGAGTATTTTGCAAAATAAGTCTACAAAATTAATCATCATTAGACCATTTCTGGCTTCCCAAGGAGATGTGTATGCTCTAGTGAGGATTCATTGCTGTGGATTTGTAAACAACAGTAAAGAGAATATTTACCAAGACATGGTGGAAGTAGAGGTCAGTGCTAGAGAAACAGCCAAATAAGCTTACATGCCTTCCAAATCTGATTGATTGGAGTTTCCTTTGGGTTGGCTTCTAGGATCATGGGGACACTGGCGCAGAGATATCCTAATAGGGGTACTTATTATCCTCTTAAGCAATTCATAATATCTCTCAGTCATTGTTGTATCTCCTACACTTAAATGCTAGTACATATCCAATAAGTCAACAAAATGATACAATTGATCACAGAAAATCAGTGTGATTGGCACAGAAAATTTTGAACTTCAGCAACCCCATACAATTGATGATCAAACATGAGAGATTTTTAGTGGTGAGACAAATACCTTTGCTCACACCTGTATAACCAAGGAAATGACTAAAAGATGAGAAATTGGAAAAATTGTATACAGAAAGCCCTGGACCCCTCAGAACCAAACAAAACAACAAGAACAGGAAACACCCTTGCCCTCTGGAATTTCTTCTTTTCCTTTTAAATTTGAAATCCCCACGAAGCACCTGCCCTATAAAGCCAATCACCTCTAATTCATTACCTTTGAGTCAAAACAAAATAAAGTCCACATGCCCTAAACCTGTCCCTATAAGATGGATAAATGCTGGTTCAATCAATAGGATTCAAGCTAATTTCCTTTCTATGTCTATAAATATACTTTGCCATCCCAAAATCCCCTAAGCTATTTCTGTTCTGGCTTCCTTTCCTGCAGCAAAACTTTGGTGTTCCTATTAACATGCTGGAGACTGCAAACTTGACTCTAATTTGTCTCTAACAATAGTGTGACTCTGGTTCTTGTTTAAATCCTGTGGAGAATGCTGATGTTTTGGTCATCACAAAATTGCTTACAGCTGTGTTTATGGTGCAAGGTCTGACCAGGCTTTCTGTGTTGGAGTATTGATGAATGTTCCATTTTCAAAACCTCAAGTTGTTTGTTTCTGTCCCTATGCACATCACTTAGGGTCAATCTTGATACTTTCATGGTGGTCTCACTGTTAGTTAAGATCTGAAAGTCTTCAATTTGTTGCTTCAGATAAGATGCACTTCAGTTCACCTCAGAATGCCCATAGTTGTTCATACATATTTTTGTTGGGTCACTTTATTGAGCCTTACCTTCTCCACAATCTTTCTAGTATTTTTTATTTGAATTATGGTATTCTTCCCTATGTATTTGTGACTATTTACCTTTCAGCGACCTCAAATATAACCTCCGTGCACAACGGCAGATAAATGTATTGAGGGGAAGAGAGAGAAATGAATGCACTTACTACGACTTAATTGTATGGAACTTCATAATCTCATGTAACATGATTCAACTGGATGCATCATTGACATTGTTTCATTAACATTCTTTTTTTTCCTCTGGAATTTAAAGAAAAAAATTTATTGACGATCTGAAAAAAAACAATTCTTAGAAGATTGACTTTTCCAGAAAACTGCAGCTACCCATGTTAAAACATGCATTAGACACAAATACAAAACCATAAGATGAGCCAATATTTTTTTAACAAACTAAGCAAAGATAAAATATCTAAGGAACATGGAAGATTTGCAAAGGATGGGCTGTTTATAAAAATAAAAAAAGAGCACAAATGGATGAGTATGTTCAGTTATATACACTGAAAAACTTTGGGACTAATCAGAGCATTTTGTCATATAGCATTAACACATATTATAAAAGTGCATAGTGTTAAAGGAATAGAATGACCAGCATTCAAAAGCAGCTTTGTCAACTAGGCAATAAAATATTCTACAACATGTCTCTCAGCTGTCCATTGCTGAATACACTGGGAGCAATTTTGAAATGAAAAGAATAAAAGAAAAAGAAAAGAAAAAAAGGAGCATGACCCCTTTTATTTCTCTGTTTAAAATTGAACACACAAAAAAACATACATCAATTCTCTTATATAGTAACATTTTCAATGTACATCATTTGTACAAGAGAAGAACTAAAACAAAAATGTGTTAGAGATTCAAATAGAAGTGGCAGCAGTCTCACAAGCTTTCCCATGGTACTTAGGAGGAGCCATTTCATAATCACTGGCACTAACCAGAGTTGCAGAGTTCTTTGACAGATACTTTAGGAAACCATGAAGATAGTTAAGCAAGACTCTCTTCATCCAGAGGTGCATAGGCCAACATTGATCCAATTCATACAAATAATCTCATTTGATGTTGTGCTCCATAAACCTGAGACATGGGTGCATCAGGGTGATCTGTCAGGATTTCAACATACTGACATCTCTCAAATTTGTAGAGCAGCTGAGTGCCCAACATTACATTGAAGTATTCTTTTATCCCTGCCACAACTTCATTAACAGCATATTCCTTATTATTATTATTTCCTTGTGATTTATTGTAATTTGTATAATCATCTAGAATGGAATCCACATTATTTTTGGCAGGAGGATAAAATACTGTTTTTGCCTGGTAATTAAGTCCCAATCATCAACAAGTCATGGTTTTAGTTCTTCAGAATACTTTACTTTAACTTCAACTCTGTTCGTGAATGATTTCTCATTTTCAACAGTTGGATCTACTCAGGCCCTTTTCTTCCTAGGAGGGTGAGGTGTCTCACTGATACTACCACCATCTCCATTTACAGATGCTTTCTGTTTGTTCTTTTTTTAATTCACTCCAACATTTTACTGCTGCAGACCAGATGCCTTCTTTCCTGGGGCAGCCCCTCTCATCTTCCCCTCTGCATATCACTCCTGATTGGCTTTTTGAAGTTCTCTCTGTTTCTGCAAATTGGTGTCCACATATTTGAGTACTCTGCTTTCTGGAAACTATTCATCTCAGTTTTTATTCCACCCAATGTAATTTATAAAGTATTTCATGTGTTTGTCCTTTATGGCAACCTTTCCACATTTTGCTTCATAAAGCAAAGACCCATGAAAGTACAGCACACGTTCACCCTCCTGGGATTGAGGTTTCAGATCCTGCTTCAGCACCATTTATATGATTTGCCACCTCATCCTTCTCCCACCACCTCTAACTACCGTCCCCTATTTTCTACCCCACCCAACTCCTCAATAACATTCTCATTGCTGCCTCCAATCTATATTTCTTTAGTGTATGTTCACATGAGTCTAGTAAGTAGATGGAAAAAAGAAAAAAAAAAAAAAAAGCTTGACACTGGTATTGAGTTTCTAAGAGACATGTACTCCCATAGAGGGAATGACACTTGCCCAAGACCATAGGATTTGGTTACCTGTGTTTAATTCTTACTGAGTTTTCCATTCTTAGGGGCAGTAAGAAGTGCCTCCTCTATCCCGAAGTTGAGAAGGGTGTGTTTGACTTCAGCTGAGAAACATTATCATGTTATAACTTTTTCATTAATGTAACTTTTTAATATGTCTTGATAACCTGAGTATAAACACTCAAACTTGATTATCTCCTGCAAGATTTTTTCTGGCTCATCCTTTTTCTTATTCAGAGCAATAAAATTGACTTCTAATTAACTTTAGATTAATAAACCACTATCAAAGCCATATTAAAATAGATTGTTCAACTCCATTTTTTCATAAAAATAAGCTAAATTCTTAAAACAGTATGCATTATTACACTCTTTAAAATGGTCTGCTGCTATTTCATCTTCTATTTTTCTTTAGCTTAAGAATTATTCCTGTGGAGAAAAATCAAACATCATGTGTCATTTCTAATTATATTTTTCAAAATATAATTTAGTGAAGAAATTAGGAAAAACAACTAATATCAAGCTATTTAAAATCAAATGTGAATTCAAAACGTTCTATGTTAATAAGGGCCCTTATGAAATACAAACAATTATCATACATTTATACCTAATATAGAATACCCCTCTTGCTTTCTGAGATATTGTGAGGATAAAATGACAAATGTATGAATAAACAATTAAAAATATATACCATATTTCTTTTACATTTTATATTATATCACTGGATATAGTGTTAGTTTCTACATATATCTGAGAATAATAAATATTATTTGATGCTTTATTTATTATTTTACTATCCAAATTATTTTTACTGAATTTTTTGCTTCATTTGAATTGTTGCAATATAAGTAGTCTTAAACCTTAAGTTCTATCACACTTACTAAATCTTAGTCCTGGTTACCTTTTTCCAGTGTTTTGTTCCTTTCTTCAAGACATTTTATACATTCTTATGTCTCAGACTATAAACTATGGCATTGAGAAGGGGCGTGAGCACAGTGTAGAGAAGTGAGAAAATCTTGTTCAGATTGAGTGTTGTATCTGATTCTGGTGTCATGTACACAATAACCAGGGTACCATAAAACACACACACAACAATCAAGTGGGATGAGCAGATGGAAAAGGCTCTGTGTCTCCCTGTAGAGGAAGAAACACTTAAAATGGAGTATAAAATGAAACAGTAAGATAATATTGTCCAAAGGAAAGGAGAGAATGACAGAAATGATGAAGCAAAGGCCACCTTTTCCACATTGTAGTTTCTGTGAAGGAAAGCTTCACCAGTGGGAAAAGATCACAAAAGATGCTGTCAATGATGTCAGGACTACAGAAGGTCAATGTGGCAAGCAAAATTAGCACAGCTCCCAGAAAGAGAAAACCACCAATCCATCATCCAACTGCTAATTTGACACAGGTGCTGCTGTGCATAAGTAATGCATATCTGAGGGGCCAACAAATGGCTAAATAACTATCGTAGGACATAACGCCAGGAGAAAGCACTCTACAGTGGGCAGGGCAACAACAGCATAAAGTTGCACCATACATGCAGTAAAGGTGATAGTTATACCATCAGCTAAGACTTCCCACAGCATCTGAGGGATAATGCTACTTGTGTATCCAACATCAACACAGGCTAAATGGCAAAGGAAAAAATACATTGGAGTATGAAGACATGGATTGTCTGAACAGCAAGGATGTGCAGCAGGTTGCCAAACAGTGTGACCACATAAAGGCTGAGTAATAAAAAGAAAAGGGCAATCCCAACATCTTTGAGTTCCCCAAACCCCAGCAAGATAACATAAGTAATGGAGGAGATATTTCCCGTCTGGTGGTCTTCCATCTGTGGACAAAAGATAAAATATACTATAGAGTGAAATGATCTAAAATGACATATTTCCAGAAAAACCTTATGTCACATAGCCAAAAATAAAAATAAAAATAAAAAAGGTCTCATTGTTGAGCAAGCCCAATGAAGCTGTTTTTTTATCCCAAGGAGTTATCCCAGATCTAAACTGGGTTGTACCAGTATGTCTTCATTTCTGAACCTGCATGCTCATTTGCCTGGAAGCCAGGTGAGATTGGGAAAGGGAAAAAGATTATATATTTTGGTAATTTAACTGTTAATTCAGCTTATTTGTGAACATCTGTATAAGTTACCCATATCTCTGTGTTTATAACTTTACTGTGGTAATACATAAATATTCTGTTTTATAGCTTTTTTTAAATTGTGCAAATGCAAACAAAATAGTATTAAGTTGATGATAATTATCATGGAAATTGTATAGGATCAGGCCCAGAGTCAGTCTCAGGCAAAATGTTACCTTGGCAAATATGTGGCTTGGGCTCCTTCTCATTCCTATATCATTGCCTTCCTTAATTCTTGATAAATGCCATCACCCTGGGACACTTTCAGAAAGGCTTTGCTTTCAAGGTTGTTTTCTGTCTCAACAAAGTTGTATAAATGAAATGGTTCAACATGTTACACACAGCTCCAGTCTTCCTTGGGGAAGACATTTACTATTCAGCTGACTTTCATATGTCACATATTTGTTGAAATTGAAATAAGTATGTGTATTCTTTCAATTTGAACATGGTAACAGATGCACATCCCAGCTGCAACTTGAATCTCCATTCACTACCCAGAAGCAGGCACTCTCACTCCATCTTCTCTCTTATACTAATCCTTACCCAGCACTTCTGATTCCTACTTATAAATTGTTCAGTATATTCTTATGAGCTGAATTATTTTGTAGTTCATATAAAATCAGCACTATATAATTTCCCTACTTCAATCTTGAAGAAATTATATATAACCCAAATATTTTGTTAAGGAACAGATATAAAAACATGAATGAATGAAGAATATAATTTTAGGACCAACAATATGATAAAACCTTCCACAAATAATTTTATAATTATAATAAAAGTATTTTTATTCAAAAAAGATAAGTGGAAGGTCACTGAAATTTTCAAATGTTTATAAGCAAATAAATTAAAAATTAATAATGATAAGAAAAAGTGTTTTACAGAGGAGTATAATTTATCAGATATTAAAGATTTGCAATAATAATAATGATAAGGTGTTTCTGTTTCAAGGATAGTATAAGCATAACACTGTTCACCACAATCAGATAGTAATAGATCAGAAATAATTATGACAAAATGTAATCACAAACCAGCGAGGAAAGTAAGGACGTTTCAAGAAGTTAATTCTTCATTTCTCCATATACATGAACACAATTCTACATAGAGGAAGGAACTAAAGCTATAAACAATGGCAACAACATGAAAATATGGCAATAGAAAATATAAAACCAACTTCATGATAATGAAGATTTTTCCAAGTAAAACATACTTAAATAAAATAAAATTAAATGAAATAGTGTGTTTAATACATTATGTAAATGAATGAAAATACGAATCATCTAAAACACTCAAAGTAGATGAAAAGTTAATTATTATGGCAGGGTGTAATGATATGCAGGTAATAAATGATATAATTAATAATATGATATTAAAATGTGATCTCAATGTAATTTGAGATAAAACTTATAAGACTTGTCATTTATGCATCTATGTATATTTAGATAAATGCATATTTAAATAAATAATATTAAAATTGGTATCACATATTTGTGTTTATAAAAGTGAAGAAGGCATCAATATTTTAATAATGGTTTCCTTTGAGCATTATGCAAAATCAATATTTTTACTAATAAAATTTTCCTAAAATGCATACAGAATATTTGCCACTAAAAACTTCATAAACATTTTTATAGTATGCAGGTATTATGGTCCAATATCTCAAATCTCAATGTGAAAATATTTATCAACTTCAAAACTATCCCTTGCAAAGATGGATCTGAGTGAATATTTTTTTAATGACTGACGACATCTATTTCTTTTTTTTTTTCTTATTTATGTTTTGATTACCCTGGAAATAGAATAAATTTAATTATTTGGATATTTTAGACATAACTTTTCCTCCTCATTGTACCTTATCCCACAGACATAATTGGTCACACAGCACCTTGGAGGCAACTTCAATTGCATTTCTTCCTTCATTTCCATTTCTCTATTATACAGACCCTTTTAATTGAACTCTTGTAAAACTCCCACCTTATTTTCCTGACTGCTTTTTCCCCCTCAGTTGAAAAAAATCAAGGTTTTGTCTATATACTTTCCCTGCTTTGAATATAAAAATTGTAGCCAAATCTTTTTCTGCATCCACCAAATATCAAAAACTCATGAATTTGTATAAATGTTTACTTTGTCTGTAATATGTCCCATACTGCCTCTCTATCCATTATGTTGCCCTTTATCAAAGTATTAATTCATAGTACAATTCAAATGATCTACCTTCCCAGAAGTATTGCATTTTTCCATCAAGTGGAATTTGTTTATTATTCATCCATTCTCCTTTGACATAATACTTGCACCAATATTGTGACACATATTTGCTTTTCAGTACAAATTAAAAAAACGTGCAGTCTTCCTTGATGAAACATTAAATTAATTCTGTTTATATATGATTTCATTAAAATTATCAATATTTTATTGATCTAAACTATTTATTTTTTACATGAAGGTCATCATTCTGTAGAAATGTGCTGTTTTAAAATACAGGTAGGCAATTCTAAAATTATTATCTTAAATAAAATATCTTTATAAAGAGGCATTGTCAATAGGACAAATATTTCCAAGAACAATACATATAGTTCTGTGTTTTCTGGCCCTCTCTTTCATTCATTGTTTATATTTGTTTTCCCCAGGGATCTTCTTAAGATTGCTTTTCTTTTGATTCCTCTTATGCTCCTTGAGTGTTTACATTTTATCCCATGACTTCAAAGTTACCAATATTCTGATGAATTTCAAATCACTTTTTAAATCTCAATTATATCCCTAAGATATTTAGAAATCATAATCTAAATTTTAATATAGATACTCTAAATATACCTAATATTGATCATAATTTCCTTTATGTCTCCAAATCAACTACTGTTTCTGTATTTATTTTTTTAATTTATTTTTTTCATTAAGTGGTCATCTTTCTATATGTTTACACATTTGACAACTGCAACATTCCTGCAGTTTTTTCATAAATATTCTTCAGATGTAACCACTCTTTTTATTTTTAAATCATTGCTTAGATTCACATATTCTCAAAGTTCATATAAATGAAACATTGTGTGTAATACTTTAGGTCTGGATTAATTGGCCTAACCTAATATATTTTTGAAGAAACTTTTGTGATGCATTTGTGTGATGCAATGTATCAGTAGCTCATATTTAAATTGTTGGGTAGCATTCCAGTGTATGGACATATCAAAATTTATATGCATTGTCCTGTTGATGGACAAGTGGATTGTTTCCAGTTATTGGCTATTATGAAACTTTCTTATATTTTCAACATCAACAGCCCAGTTTTCCATGGAAGAAATTTCAATGACTCATCTCTGATATTTTCTTCTATTTGATTCCACTTCTAATCAGTTAATAAAGCCTTGAATTTTATTTCACAAATTGTTGAAATTATCTCTATATTACTATATTTATATACATTATATTGCCTAAGAACTACATAATTTTCAACAGAACTAATTCAAATTCATTTTTACTGGTTCAAATTCTCATCCAGTGACAATCAAAGATCCTTACAAAGGGATATTTCTTTTTAAAAAGCAAGTGTGATCATGTTATCCCTGATTTAATATTTTTTATGACTTCTAGTTTCTTCAGGGTAAAAGCCAATTACTTGACAAAGAACATCGAATTGCTATGTGATCTGGACTCAGATATTGTTTCCATATCATCTTTCATTACTCCTCTGTTTAGATGTTCTTTGTCATCAAATAAAAAAGCTTCAGTTTCTCAAACACGATGGCAATTAATCATAAACCCAAGTATCTGTAATTATTTCTCTTAGATATTCTATTCATTCTCTGTGTTATTTCTGTTCATCATTTCTAAATGTTTTACAGCATATATCCCACTAGAACACCTCTCCAACTGTAGTTATTCTGATTTCTCTTAATCTCCCATTTTACAGTCATGTAACAGAACATTGTATTGACAGAAAGATTATTGCTCTAAATTATAAGATTTTTTAAAACCTAAAATGATTATCTCAATTATATAAATAGAATACTCCACATTTGGCATCATAATTGGAAGAGATGATGAACTGTTTGTTAAATTAATGGATTAATTAATTCATTCATCTCCATAAATCATTTTGCATTAGAGGAAAGGTAACATTGGGAAAAATTAGTAAAAGCTCATTAATCAGATGTTATAAGGTAATATAATGTTTGAAGCTAGAGGAAATAGAAGGAAACAAAAATAAGAGTAGAAAATATGTGAGAGTTTCCAAGGAAATGAATGTCTGAAAACTCCCAGTTTTCTGAGAAACATGTATTGAATTGTATTATGTGGTGACAAGATATAAAATTAACCATATGGCTCTTCTTTTAAAGTTTTGAAAACTAAACAGTACTCTTGAGTCAAAATTAAATCCTCAAGTGACCTCAGTCCTGTAAATTGTTGCAGAAACTATAATTTTGGGTAACTTAGCCCTGTAGCCAAGATTCTCTGATATGTCAGTGTGTAAAATACTTTAATGAAGAAAAGCAGAATGAAACTATGGATAAATAATGTAATTTGTTCCATTATGAATACCATTCCTCCAACTTTCAGAACACTTAAATATTTTTAATTATGAAATATAAATGTAATCCGTACTGAGAAATAAAGTAGGAAGGTAGGGAACCTGGTTAAAGAAGTTGGGAAAAGGTGTAGGTGCGGAATGAACCAAGTACTGTAAACAACTTGGGAAAGTCTAGTGGTACTTTCATCAAGGTGGTCTACATTTCTACCTCTGCTTTCCCCTGTGGGATAGTTGTGTTTCTTCTTGTGCTTTTTTTTTTTTTCTTTCTTTTATTTATTTATTTATTTTTGAGTATCAAATTTGAGTTCATAGCTCGAATAATATATCTTTTTCTTGAGCCAAAGATGGTACTTTTTGTTTATAGGTAAGTGAAATTCAGATCTCCCAGGGAGAAAGTCACTTGGAGACAATCAGCTCTCTCAATATTGGTTATCTCTTTCTACTGTCAGAAACCTGAATGGCTTCAATTAGCATTTTGCAGAATCTGGAGGCCTCAATATTTTATTTCATGGCATGCATAAAGAAAACATATAATCCATACTGAAAATAAAACATCTTACTAATTGAAATTCCAATTTTATATATGGTAATATTACCTGAATATTGCATTGACTGGTTTGCATTTTTCATGTCTGTTACTGTTCACAACTTTTAATTATATTGAAGCCCACAAATTTTTACATTTCTGCTTCATTTTATAATCCTAAGATTTAGCTCTGTAAGTTCCAGGGTGCATAAAGAATTATAAATCAATTTTGTTGGGAGAATCTCACCTGATTTTATAATCCAGGAAGAGAATTCATAAAGAGAAACAGCACAAATGTTTACCATGTGCACAATTTTATAAATAAAAGCAGTGAACTGCCAACAGGATTATAGATTTTGTATTAAATATTTTATTTCATTCACTGTCAAAATCTCCATTTATTCTTGTCCAGTAACTGATTTATCCTCCTTCTTTTCTCTTCCTCTCTATTCTTCCTTTCCTCTTCCTACTAATTATGCAACTTTACTTCTCTTTTCCTCTTCTTTCTTAATTAATGTCCCCTCATATCTAATTTTTGGAAACTGTAAAACTCTAAATGATAAAATGGCAAAAACAAGTACTTTAGGAAGAAATTACTTCTTTAGTGTACTCTTCTTTTTAAATCAGTGTATTGTTTAGATATGAGGACCAAAATGTCAAATTTTCAAATTATTGACTACATTAATGATAGCAAATTTAAAGAAAATTGGCATAAAAACAAGTTGACCATGGGTTGAGGGCTGAAAATATATATTTGGTAGTAAATGAAGTTGAAAAATATAGTAACAACAGAATTGAGTGGGAGAGAGTGCAAACTTCAATGTAATCTATAACCCATGCTTAGTGACAATGCTCCAAAATGTGTTCATCAATTGCAATAAATGTACCACACTAATGAAAGATTTTGTTACTATGGGGAAAAGTGGGATGTGTGGGGAGTGGGGCTTATGGGAACCTCTTACATTTTTGTAACATTTTATGTAATCTAAGTATCTTTTAGAAAAAAAATTATATTAAATAAATGAAAAATGTAGTAACAATTTTTCAATAATATATCTAAGCAAATTCTGGTCCTTTATGACAAATTGTCACAAGTCTTAGTCTCTGAACCTTCCTGACACCACAGTAAACAAATATTAAGCCGCATAACACTGCAGATAACAGTATGACATAAAAACACAATGTAAGCTATTTCAAAACAAAGGAATTGTTGGGAGCAGAAGCTAAGAATATATGTGAAGTTCTTGTAGCAAATTAAGGCAGAATTGTTAAGGAGGGGAGGAATGTTGCACATCCTCAGAAAAGATTTAAACACTGTTTGCAAATACAGTAGTGGATAGAAGAAGAAAGGGGTCCAAAAATAAGGAAAATGGCTGAAATAATCTTCTCAGAGATATCAGTTAGGTATCCACATCAATTCTCTGACCCTTTCGCTTTCAAGAAGTTAACATAAATCAAACCAACCCTACAATGCACATTAAGGATCTTGAATTATCAACAGCAGTCCATTATCTTAATGGCTTATCTTGAAATCTTTTCAATATTTAAAGCATGCCATAGAAAATATGCAATAATAAAAACAAATTGTACTAAAAAGGAAAAAAAAACCCAGACACCTTGCCCCTCATTATATTGCAAAAGAAAACACATTAACTGCTTCTAGCAATCAATACAAAACTCCCTACTTTCTTAGATATTAACGAAAGTCACATATCATACAGGAAAATAATGGATAGAAGACCAAAGACTAAACCTTGAAAGAAAAGATATATTTGGAGAGCAAACCACAACATGAGAATAATAAAGCAAAAGCAAAATTATACAGAATCCTCTAGGAAAATAAGGAGACATTTGCTGCTACACAAAAGAACTAGATACTACAGAAAAAAAAGAAAACTGAAATAAAAGAACACTAAGGATATATAAAAGACAACAAGAACATCTGGAGGGGATAAAATTATTAACTATAAATGAGTGGAAATTGGACTGTCATCTAAAACCACATCACAAATAGAGGATTCTGGAAGAGGTTATTTGGGCAATGCCATGGAATTTGTGAAGGGGGATGATTTTTTTATCTAAAATTCAATACAGGACAAAATCACATATTGATGAAAAAATTTTTTTAGTATGTGACATCTCAGAAACTTTACATCCTATCTTATTTCTGAGGAAGAAATGAATTATGACACTGACAGCTGTATTTGAGTGTCCTAAATATATTCACACAAATTACAGCAATATTATTTGGCACAAAGATGGATATCATAAAAATTAAAAAGGGAATGAAGTCTATTTCAAGAAATTAATCTAAAGATTCTAAATTAATTCCTTTAATATTAATGAAAACAGGTTTCAATTTTAAAAATGAAGAACCTGAATCTTAATGAAGATCAAAAATAAAAAGTAAAGATGAGAAGAAGAGAAATAATAATTTTAAAAGAAAAGAAGGAAGAGAGAGAGAGAGAAAAGATGGGAGAAATAGAGAGAAGAAGGAGGAAAATAACAGATTGTGAGGAAGAAAAGAAAACGAAGATGATAGGGAAATATAACACTAAAATGAAGGAAGTCAAATTTTGGGATGATTTTGAAATATTAATGCATTATATAAAAAATGATCAATTTTTCCTCAGCCACAGTTTTGAATATTCTTTTCAAATATCACAAGTATCATGATTGAATGGGGTAGTCTATTCTTTACTTTTTAAGATCAGTATTACTAAGGTTATACTAATGAATTTTTCTTTCAATATTTGAACATAAATTAGATGAATACTTACAACTTAATATTTTTTCACAAAGAGAAATGTATTGTTATCAACCCCAGAAATACTAAAGTAAAATCCATTATTCACTGTGTAAGTCATAGAGGAAGGTATCAACTCACATGGGGATGTTATTAAGAGAAAGTACGTAAATGGGTAGTTTAACCAAGCATAATTTTAATTCTTCCCAAGTATATAAAGATAATAAGTAGAATATATAGCATAGTAATTAATAGAAATTAGAAAGAAGTGGAGCCTTTTATTTGTGGATTTGCCATATCTTCAAATGACCTAGAAGGAAATCAAGTGGGGATTTTTAAATTTGAAAAGCAATCAAGAAGTGGTAGATTAATAACAATATCAAATACAGTTAAGAAAGTGAAAAAAACAAAAAAAATTAGAGTAAAAAGTCATTGTTTTGCTAAATTAGAGTGGAAAATTAGAAATATGAAAGAGGTGTAGAAATTTCCCCTTCTCCATATAGGCAAATTATTTTAAAAATTCTGGAAGTAAAGGGAAATGTATATTATTGATCATTTCCTGAGGAGGAGATAGTCACTTTATATATTTAATATTTGAACCAATGCATAATGTACATGTAAAATTTGTCTAAATGTGTAAAAGCAAATAAAACTGCATAGAAAAAAAAAAAGGCAGTATATTCAAGAATATCCCAAGAAAGTTTCTTATACACATTAGATATGAGGAAAATTTTCAAACATTTGTATGCATCTAGCATAAACTTGATTTTTAAAACTCATGTGGACACTACAGGACAGGAATTATGTAAATCAATAATAAATAAGTATCTTTGTGCAATTAAATTTGCCTAATTATTGAACATTCCTGTATATTATATATTTATTCCTGGATATGTGATGGCTGAATTATAATGCATGAATATTTAAATAGATAGAAATTACCAAATTGCTCTCCAAATATGGGGTACCAATAAATATTCCTGGAGTATAACAATTTATACAACCCAGCCGGGTATTTTTTTCCATTTTGTGCATGTTTTCTAACATTTCATATTATTGGATTTTAAAGTATTTTTCAATGTGATGGGAATAACAGGGGATAGCGAATACTATTGATAATATTCAGCAACTTTAAACATTTACTGGCAATTTGATTTTTCATTTCTGTGAACTCATATTAATAAATTGTCTGTTTTATTTAATTTAGAGGCATTTATTCTTTCCATATGAATTTTTTCCAAAATTATTTGTAATTCATTTTAAAATAGAGTATTACTCTATTTATAAATATATGTATTGGTAATGCTTTACTTGTATTTTAAATATTTTTTTTTTGTTACAGAAATTGTAAACTTACAAAACTATTATATTTAATGTGCAAAATTCTCATAAATCACCCCTCTACCAACACCTTGAATATTTGTGGAATGCTTGTTACAGATCATGAATGAACATCATTACATTTTTATTACTAACAATGGTCTGTAGCTTATATTTGGTATATTTTTTTCATACACTTCCAATTATTAAAACAATGTCTTAGCATTGTACATTTTTTGCGTTTCATGAGAGAACGCTCTCATATTTGTACTGTTATCCACAGTCCATATTCCTCCACATGGTTCGCTATGTTATACAGTACCAGGACTTGTACTATCTATCCAAAATGTACACTCAGTGGCTCTAACTTTCATCACATAGTTGTACAATCATCACCTTAGTATATTTTGAAATGTTTACTTTAGCCCAAAGTAAAAAAATCTCATACTCTTTTTATTGTCCCTTAGCATTTAATACCTGCTTTTACACTGATGCAAGAATATTACAATATTGCTATTAACTATAATCCATAAATTACATGAATTCCATTTTCCCATCCATACCAATAATCTTACCACCTTGTAATTGTGACATACATTATTTCTAGCTCATAGAAATACATTCTTGCATTTGTACTTTTAACCACAAGCCTTATCTACCTCTAGGTTCACTATGTTGTTCAGGCCTACATTATTCTCTAGTTTTATTTCAATTGACATGTTTGTAAACGATCCCTTTCATCCACAATCTAAATTATAAAACAGACATTTAGTTATACTCACAAAAATGTGTTACCATCAACTCTATCCATTTCCACACAATTACAGTCAAGCTAATAGAAAATTCTACATACATAAGCATCCCTATCTGTTCTCAGTCCTCATTCTATCTTCTAGTAGACTTTTCTCTAGGTTTTACTTTCATAGGTTTATTCTTAATATTTAGTTCATTTTAGTGAGACCATGCAATATTTGTCATTTGTGTCTGACATTTCACACAGCATAATGCCACCAAGGTTCATCCATATTATCATATGTGTCCAATTTCATTTCTTTTTATAACAGCATAGTATTCCATTGTATGTATACCAAATTTTGTTAATCCATTCATCAGTAGATAGAAACTAGGGTTGCTTCCATCTTTTGTCAATTGTGAATAATGCTGCTATGAACATTGGTGTGAAAATGTCTAATCATGTCACTGTTTTCAGTTCTTCTGGTTATGTTCCTAGTAGAAAGATTGCCAGATAATTCCAAAGTTGTACATTTAACTTCTAGAGGAATTGCAAAGCTCTGTTCCACAGATATTGTACCATGTTACATTTCGACAAATAGTGAATGAATTTCCTATTTCTCCACATCCTTTGAAGCACTTCTTGCTTTTTTTTTCCAATAATGGCTGTATTAGTCAGCTAAAGGGGTGCTAGTGTAAAATACCAAAAATGGGTTGGTCTTTATAAGGGTATTTATTTGGGGTAGGAGTCCACAGATACCAGGCCATAAAGCGTTAAGTTTCTTCTCTCACCACAGTTCATTGCCACGTGTTAGAGCAAGACAGCTGCTGGCATTTGCCAGGGTTCAGGCTTCTGGGGTTCCTCTCTTCCCGGAGCTGCATTTCTCTCCGGGCTTAGCTCCTGTTTCCTCCACAAGTTCAGCTGTAGACGATCAGGTGAACAGCTTGCTTCTCTTCTCCTGGGGCCTTCTTTCCAACATCAAAACAGCTTCTCAAAGGACTGCTTCAACTGTCCTTTGGCTTGCCTTTTATATTCAATTCCCCACCCACCAAGAGGTGGGGCTCAATGCCCTAATCCTAACCTAATCATGCCCAGATTAACAGATCAGTTTACAAGCATGATTCAATTATATTTTTGGAATTCATAATTACATCAAACTGCCACAATGGCCATCTATGAGGTGTGAGATATCTCATTGAATTTTTTTTTAATTTTTTTATTTATTTTTATTGTGGGTAAAAATAAAAATTCTCACAATACATACAAACATTTGCAAAATGATATATAAATATCTATGTATATATGTGTATTTGCTTACAAAAATGTTATATATATATATATATATATACACATATATTTTAAGAGGTGCTTAGATTACCCAAAATATTACACGGAACCCACTGGAATTCCCATGTTGCCCACCTCCCACACCTCCCACCACATCCCACACAAACATCTCACACAAGTCTGGCCCACCACCCTTAATGAACTTACACATCCTAGAGCCTTGCCTCCAACCATAGACCACAGTTCACACCGTAGACCACACTCTCTCCCACTCAGTTCTGAGTGGTGTGTGCTGATTTAAAATGGCCTACATCCATTGCCACAACGGTACTCAGGACAAACTCTAACTCCCAAAGAAGCCCCTGTATTTCAACTGCTCATCCCCTCCCTACCCCAAGAGTGTCAAGTGTCCACTGGCTCCACCTCATTGTTATAATTTCTTCCATTGCTAGAATCACCATATGTGATCCCTAATATTTAGAGATAGTGGACATTTTTTTTCATGTGCTTTTTCACCATTTGAATTTCTTTTGGGGAAAAAGCTTATTTAAGTCTTTTTTCCCCATGTTTTAATTGCATTGCCTATCCTTTTAATATTGAGTTGTAAGATATCTTTATATAACATAGGAATCAAACCCTTATCAGATACATGGTTTCCAAATATTTTCTCCAAATGAGTGGGATAACTTGTCATTTTCTTTTCAAAGTTCCTTTGAAGCACAAATGTGTTTTATGTTTGTGGAGGTATCAATTATACATTTTTTTCTTTCATTGCTCATGCTTTCTGTGTAATGTTTAAGAAACCACCACCTAAAAACAGATTTTGAAGATGTTTCCTTACATAATCTTCTGGGAGTTTTGTGGTCCTAGCTATTATATTTAGGTCTTTGACTCATTTTGAGTTAATTTTTATATAAGAAATGAGATGGGGGTCTTCCTTCCTTCTTTTTCATATGGATATCCAGTTCTCCCAGCATCATATGCTGAATAGATAGTTCTGCCCCTTGTTGGGTGGGCTTGACAGCCTTGTCAAACATTATTTGACCATAGATGGGAGGATCTGTTTCTGAACCATTAATTTTCACCCATTGTTGTATATGTCTATCTTTATGCCAGTACCATTCTATTTTAACAAATGTATCTAGGTAATATGATTTAAAGTCCAGAAATGAGTGTCCTACAAATTCACTTTTCATTTTTAAGATGTTTCTGGCTATTCGGGGCACCTTATCCTTCCAAGTAAATTTGAAGATACTTTCCATTTATTTAGAAAAGGATGGTGGAATTTTTATCTTGATTGCAATGAATCCGTGTATCTGTTTGGGTAGAACTGACATCTTAATGATATTCATTCTTCTGATCCATGAGCATGGAATATTCTTCCATTTATTTAGGACTTTTTCATTTCTATTAGCAAATCATTGTAGTTTTCTGACTACAAGTGCTTTACATCGTTGATTAAGTTTGATCCTAAATATTTGATTCTTTTAGTCATTAGTATAAATGGAATTTTTTTCCAGATTTCCTCCTCAGATTGCTCATTAATATTTTATAGAAACACTCTGATTTTTTTATATTAATCTTGTATCCTGTCAATCTGCTGATATAGTTCATTGCTGTAGTAGCTATGTTATTGATTTTTCAGGACTTTCTAGGTATAGGATCTTATAAACTGTAAATAGTGAAAGTTTTGCTTCTTTCCAATTTGGATGTCTTTCTTTTTTCTTGCCTTATTACTCTAGCTATTGTCTCTAGCACCATGTTGAACAACAGTGGTGACAGTTGGCATCATTGTCTTGTTCTCAATCTCAACAATAAAGCTTTCAGTTTTTCACCATTTAGTATAATGTTAACTGTGGGTTTTTTGTTATATGCCATTCATCAGGTTGTGAAAGATTTCTTCAATTCCTATTGTTTCAAGGATTTTTATATAAAACAGATGCTGTGTTTTGTCAAATGCCTTTTCTACATCAATTGAGATGATTGGGTGATTTTTCTTTTTTGATTTATTGATGTGATGTATTAGGCTGATTGATTTTCTTGTGTTAAACCTACCTTGCATGACTGGTATAAAACCCACTTGACCATGATGAATACTGTTTTTAATATGTTGTTGGATTCAATTAGTATTTTGTTGAGGATTTTTGCATCTATAGTCATTAGGGAAATGGGTTTTTAATTTAATTTTTTGTAATATCTTTACCTGGCTTGGATATTAAGTGGGATATTGACTTCAAAGATTGAAGCCAATTTATGTTCATTCCTGTTCAATTTTTGGAGGAGTTTGAGTTATATTGGTAATAAGTCTTTCAATGCTTGGGAGAATTCACTTGTGAAGCCATCTGGTACTGGGATTTTCATTTTGGGAGTTGATTGATGACCCTTCCAATCTCTTTTTTGCGATGAGTTTTTTGGGGTCTTCTATTTCTTCTAGGGTCAGTGTAGGTTGTTCTTATACTCCTAGGAATTTTTCCATTTCATCTACATTGTATTTTGTTGGCATTCAGTTGCTCATAATATCCTTATATGATCTCTTTTATTTCTGTGGGTCAGTAGTAATCTCCACATTTTCATTTTGGATTTTATTTGCTTGCACCTTCTCTCTTTTACCCTTTGCCATTCAGCTAAAAGTATTTCAATGTTATTAATCTTATCAAAGAATGAAGTTTTAGTTCTGTTAATTCTCTTTGTTTTTTTCCTCAATTTTATTTATTTCTGCTTGGACCTTTGTTATTTCATTCCTTCTTCTTGTTTTGGGAATAGTTTGCTGTTTCTTTCCTAGTTCTACCAACCGTGTAGTTCAGTCATTGATTTTTGCTCTTTCTTCTTTTCTAATGTAAGCATTGAGGCTGAGTAAGTTTAATCTCAGCACTACCCTTGCTGCACCCCATAGATTGATATGTTTTTTTAATGCTTTCACTATTCTCAAAATATTTACTGATTTATCTGGCAATTTCTTATTTGACCCACTGATAATTTAAGAATGTGTTTTCCAATCTCCATAAATCCATGATTTTTCCTTTTCTCTGCCTGTTGTTGACTTTAAGCTTTATTCCACTTTTAATTATAGAAAGTGCTTTGCATAATTTTGACCTTTATAAATTTATTGAGATATGTTTTGTTAACCGACATATGGTCTATCCTGGAGAAATATCCATGAGCACGTGAGAACTATTATATACTTTGGGGAGCAATGTTCTTTATATGTCTATTAGGTTTAGCTCATTTATCATATAATTCAAGCTATTTCTTTACTGATTCTCTGCCTAGATGGTCTAAGCTATGATTAGAGAGTGGTGTATCAAAGCCTCCAAATATTATTGTAGAGACATCTATTTCTCCCTTCAATTATACCAGTGTTTACCTCATGAAATTTGAGGCATCTTGTTTAGGTGCAAATACATTTATTTTTATTTCCTCCTGATGAATTTCCACTTTTAATAAGGTATATCATTCTTTGACTCTAATAACATCTTTGATTTAAAGTCTATTTTGTCTGATATGAGGCATAACTTCTCTAGCTTTGATTTTGTTTATTGCATGTGTGCAATATTCTTTGCCAGCCTTTCACTTTCTTTTTTTAAGATTTATTTTTTATTTATATATATCCCCCTTAATTTGTGCTCTCTGTCTGCTCTCTGTGTCCATTTGTTGAGTGCTTTCTGTGTCTCTTTAGGAGGAACTGAACCTGGGTCCTCCCATGTTAGAGGGAGCCACCTCTGCTCCTTAGTTTGTTGTGTCTCTCATTGTATTTCCCCTTTATGTCTCTTCATTGTGTCTTCTTGCTTTAGCTCACTGTGCTTGCCAATTGGGTCGCTCACTGTTTTGTTCATCTTCTCCAGGAGGCACCAGGAACCAAACATTGTACCTCTTATGTGGTAGGTGGAAGCTCAATTGCTTGAGCCACATCTGCTTCCCAACCTTTTAATTTCAATCTATTTGGGTCCTTAGGTCTAAGGTGTATCTTTTGTACATTGCATATATATGGCTTATATTTTCTTATCCATCCTGCCAGTATGTGTCATTTGTTTGGGTTTCTTGGCAGTTTGATATTATTTATGAATTCCAAAAATATATTGGTTATGTTTGTAAACTGGTCTGTTCCTCTGAGTATGACACATTTTGATTTAAATTCAAAGGCTTTAAGTTTACTTGATTAAATCAAAATTAGGGCTTTGATTTCACGATGTCATTAAGGCATGCAGGGTTGAATCTCTGCCCCTTTCATGGGCTATTTAAACCAATACTCAATCCAGAACACAGAAACAGATACATGCGAATAGAGAGAGCTCTATGAACATGGCAGAGGAGAAAACTTGATCCTGGTGTCCTGGAGAGAGCTGAGCCATTTGCCTGATGTTTTACAGCAGAAGAGACAGAGCCCTGAGCAAATAAGAAGGCCTAGGAAGAAACAAGCCCTCCAGCCTACAGTTGAGAGCTGAAGAAGCTAAGCCCATGGAGCCTGAAGAGGGAAGAATAAGGCTGAACTCTCACAGACACCATCCACCCTCTTACCTCAACACATGGCAACAGAGTTTGGTAAGGAAGTAACCTTGAGATGGACTCTTTGGGGCCTTGTAACTGTGAGCTTTTAACCCACTTAAATACCCTTTATTGAAGCCAACAGATTTCTGGTACTTTGCATCAGCACCACTCTGGCTGACTGATATAGTGAGTTTAATACATTAATATTCAATGTTCTTACTGTAAAGGTAGCTCTTACTTCACTCATTTTACCTTCAGGTTTTATCTGTTCTATCATATTTTCACCACTCTTTTTACACTTTTATTTACATATACTGAAATATTCTTCTTTTCTAGACTCTCTTACAAGCCTCTCTATCCTGTCTTTTCTTTTCAGTCTGTAGCATTCCCTTTAGTGTTTCCTGAAAAGCTGATTTCTTGATTGCAAACTCTCTCAATTTCTGCTTATCTGTTAATATTCTAAAATAACTCTCATTTTTCAAAAACTATCTTTTCAGAGGTAAGTGTCTTGGCTGGCAGCTTTCTCTTTCAGTATCTTAAATATATCATACCACTGCCTACATACATACATGGCTTCTGGTGAGATATCAGCACTTAATCTTTTTGGACCTTCCTTTTATATGATGAGTTGCTTTTCCTTGCTTTGGTCAGGGTTCTTTCTTTATCTTTGGCATTTGACATACTGATTATTATGTGTCTTGAAGTAAGTCTATTTGTTTTTCCCAGATGGGAGTGCATTGTGACTCTTGGGCAGTATATATGTCCTTCTATATGGTTGGGAAATTTTCCACCATTATTTTCCCAATATAACTTCTGCCTCTTTTCCCTTCTCATCTCTTTCTGGGATATTCATTAGTCATATTTTAAAAATATTTCATCCCATCTTTTATTTCCCTGATAAGCTGTTCAATTTTTTTCCATTCTTTTCTTTATCTGTTCTCTTAAATGTTCAGTTTCTGTGACCCTGTCTTCAAAGCCACTGGTTCTTTATGTATATACATCTGCTGTTATATGCCTCCAGGACATTTTTAATTACATTTATTTTGCCTTTCATTCCCATAAGACCTGTATTTTTCTATGTATGCTTTCAAATTCTTCTTTGCACTCATTTGGTGTCTTCTTAACATCTTTAATCTCTTTAGCCATCTCATTGAATTAATTAAGGAGATTTGTTTGACAATTAACATCTATGTTTAATTGTCCCAATTCCTTTATATCTTCTGGAGGCTTAGTTTGTTCCTTTGACTGGGTCATAAATTCCTGTTTCTTGGTATGTATTTTTATTGATGTGTGACATATGATTTGCTAGATGTATTTATTCTGGGTTCCATTTCTCTCTATAGTCTTTCTATTTCATTGATCTTGTGTTACAGCCCCTCTATGACACTTGTTTCAAATTAATTTGAAATTTTGAGTTGCTTGTGTTTAGCCAATAAGACTTTTTTCATTTCTTTTTCATCTATTTATTGCTCTTTCTCCATTGCTGGTTGTGGATTAGGATCCCAGGGTGTAGTTGGTGCTGGAAGCTGTGGAGTCTGATGCTGACCATACACACCCTGGAAAGATGAAAGATTTCCCATTTTTCTCCCCTTTCTGGGAACATCTGTGTGCAGTAATCCATACTGTGCATGCAAAGACAAAATGTCGTTGCCTGGGGAAACTGATGAAGCTCTACAAACCTTCCTTCCATGCCTGGGGCAGGGATGGGGCTGCAGGTATGGGCAATAAACTAAGCCCTGTGGGTCAAACCTGATTACAGTTTCCTAGATAGACCAACAAAACACCAGCGTCCTTCCTCCCTTGCCAGAGACAGGGATGGAGCCCCATTTTTTCTCGCCAATATTGAACATGTGGGCCAAAAGCAATTGTTGCACAGAAAGACCTATGGACTACTGCCTATCCTCCCCCCTGTCAGGAGTTGGGGTGGAGACACAAGTTGCCCAGCAATCTAGACATTGTAGGCTAAAATCAACTGCAGTTACCCAGATAGTGTGAGGGAGCTCAGTCCCTCCTCCTGCCATATCAGGGGCTAGGATGGATCCACCAGTTTGTCCATCAGTTTAATGCATTTGGACCAACTGCTGTTGACTGGAGAGTCTGCAAGAGCACTATTCCTCCTCCTCCCTGTTGGGGGCAGGAAAAGAGCCACAGACATAATCAATCTATTCTGTGCAGGCCAAAAGTGACTGCTGTTGTCTGGAGAGGCTGAGGGAGTTCTGTCCTTTTTCCCTGTCAGAGATGGGGAAGGAGACACAGTGTGCACAACAATCTAGTCCACATGGGCCCAAAGCAGCTGAAGGTGCCCAGAGATGTTGATGAATCATCAACCCAATTACTGTCCTATTAGAAGTGGAGATGAAGCCAAAAGTGTCCAACAATCCAGTCCTTCAGGGACAAAGTGACCAGCAGTTGCTCAGAGAGGCTGCAGAAATACTGCTCCCCCTCCTATCCTATTGGGGGTTGAGTATGGAGCCACAGGTACCAAACAATCTAGTCCTTGCAGGCAAAAAGTGCTGACAGTTACCTGGAGACGCTGAGGAAACACCACCCCTACTTCTTCCTATTGGGGTCAGACATGGCATCACATGGGAGCCCGCAATCTAGTCCATGCTGGTCAAAAGCAACTACAGTTGCCCAGAGAGGCTGGTGCAGGTTCCCTCAGCTTCCTCCCTGTCAGTGGCTGGAATGGAGGCCAGTCTAGTCCTTACCCTCACTATGATTTTTCTTTTATTTTTTTAATTTATTGAAATATATCACTTATACATGAACATACATAAACAATAACTGTATAGTAATGGTTGTGAACTTACAAAACAAACATACATAACATCATACAGGGTTCTCATACCTCATCCTACCACCAATACCTTGCATTGTTGTTAAACATTTTTAACTAATGATTAAAGAGCATCCTCAAAATATTACTACTAACCAAATATTTTCCCCAGCCCACCCTATTATTATTCTTTTTATATAGTTTATACAGGAACATATATAAACAATAAGTGTATAGTAAAAGTTGTGAACTTGCAAACATTCAAAACATCATACATCATATATTAACCCTCCAACAACATCTTGCATTGTCCTGACACATTTGTTACAAATTATGAAATAATATTGTCAAAATCTTACTACTAATTATAGTCCTTATTTTACATTTGGTGCATTCCCCCCCCAAACCACCTTATTATTATTTTTTAAATATATTTTTATGACAGAAATTGTAAACATACAAAACAATCATGCACATGTGCAGAATTCCCAAACAACATACCTCTATCAACACAGTGATAGATATCTACACAGTGGTAGAATATTTGTTTTATATTGAGATAATATCATCCGGTTATTCCCAGGTCCATAGGATATATTTGGCACAAATATTCCATACTCCCCCATTATCAACACAGTACATCTTTGGCAGAGATACAAGAATATTACATTATTACAGTTAACCACAGTCTATAGGTCACCCCAGTTGTATTTTTCCCATGCTTCTCCACATTCCCACCACCCTGCAATAGTGATGTACATCTGCTCTAGCTCACAAAGGACACTCTTGAATCTGTACCATCAACATCTATTCTCATCCACCTCTGGGTTTACTGTGTTGTTCAGACCCCAGATTATTCTCTAGCTTTCTGTCAATTGGCATTTACATCCCTAGAATACCATTTTCATCCCCATCCCCATTTATAAACCAGCTTTTACTCACGATTATGTGTTACCATCAACTCTACATTTCCACACTTTTACAGTAAAGCTAATTAAAACTTCTGCACACATTAAATATCAGTAGTCCACCTCAGTCCTCCTCTTATCTCTTTTAAGAATCCACCACCTATGACCAGGTCTTGAAAATATTTTCCTACATTTTCTTCTAGAAGCTTTAGGGTTCTTGTTTTTATATTTAGGTTTTCAATTCATTTTGAGTTAATTTTTGTATAAGGTGTGAGATAGGGGTCTTCATTCCTTCTTTTGCTATGGATATCCAGTTTTCTCAGCACCATTTTTTGAATGGACTGTACTGCCTGAGCTGGGTGAGTTTAACAGGTTAGTCAAAAATAACTTGACCATAGATATGTGGGTCTATTCCTGAACCATCAATTCAGTTCTGTTGGCCTATGTGTCCATCTTTATGCCAGTACAATGCTGTTTTACCACTGTAGCTAGGTAATATGACTTAAAGTCTGGAAATGAGAGTCCTCCAAATTTGCTCTTCCTTTTTAATATGTTTCTGACTATTCAGGACTCCTTAGCCTTCCAAATAAATTTGAAAATCATGTTTTCTATTTATTTAAAAAATGCTGGTGGAATTGTTATTGGGATTGCATTGAACCTGTACATCAATATGAGTTTAATTGACATATTAATGATATTTAGTCTTCCTATCCATGAGCAAGGAATGTTCTTCCAATTATTTGTCTTTTTTAAAATTTCTTTTAACAATGAGCTGTAGTTTTCTGAATACAAATGATTTACATCAATGGTTAAATTTATTCCTGAATATATGGGTTTTATCTGTCATTTTATTTTCACCACTCTTTTGACACATTTAGTTACTTTTATTGATATAATCTTCATTTCTAGACACTCTCTCTTGTCTTTTCTTTTCAGACTGTAGCACACTCTTTAGTATTTCCTGCAAAACAGGTCTCTTGGTTACAGACTCTCTCATTTTTTGTTTATCTGTGAATATTCTAAACTCTCCCACATTTTTGAAAGACAATTTTGCTGTATATAAAATTCTTGGTGGAAAGTTTTTCTCTTGTAGAATCTTAAATATATCATACAACTGTCTTCTTGTCTCCATGGTTTCTGGTGAGAAATCAGCACTGAATCTTACTGGGTATTTCATATGTTATGCATTGATTTTCTTTTGCTGCTCTCAGAATTCTCTCTTTGTTTTTGGCATTTGACATTCTGATTAGTATGTGTCTCAGAGTTGGTCTATTCAGTTGTTTTCAGATGGTAGTATGCCATGCTTCTTGGAGATGGATATCTATGTCCTTCAATAAACTTGGGAAATTTTCTATCATTATTTCTTCAAATGTTGCTCCTGACCCTTTTCCCTCCTCTTCTCCTTCTGGGAAACCCATGACACATATGTTTGCATGCACCTTGCTGTCACTTAATTCCCTGAGACCTTCTTCAAGTTATTTCAAACTTTTCTTCACCTGTTCTTTTGTATTTTCACTTTCAGAAACCATTTCTTCAAGCTCACCAATCATTTCTTCTGCCTCCTCAAATGTGCTATTATATGATACAAGTGTATTTTTAATTTCATTTATTGAAATTTTCATTCCCATAAGATATGCTATTTTTCTATGTATGCTTTCAAATTCTTCTTTGTGCTCATCTAATTTCTTCTAAAAATCCATAATTTCTTTAACCATCTCATTGAATTTATTAAGGAGATTTGTTTGAACATCTATGATTAGTTGTCTCAACTCCTTTATGTCATTTGGAGGATTATCTTGTTCCTTTAACTGGGCCATATCTTTCTGTTTCTTGGTGTGGATTGTAATTTTTTGTTGGTATCTTGGCATTTGGCTTACTAGAGTATTTATTCTATGTGCAGTTTTTCTCTTTAGTTTAGGGCTTCCTGGCCTTTCTCCCTTGCTGGTTGTGTTGTAGAAGCCAAGGACATAGATGGTGCTATAAGCTGTGGAGGCTCAATCTGCCTTCATTGTCCCAAGGACCAAAGAAGCTTCTCTCAACTTTCTTCTTGCCAGGTTTAGGGACAGAGCCACAGCTGTGTGGAATAATCCAACTCATGCAGGTCTAGTTGTGCAGAGAGACTGATGAAGATCCATGCCTCTTTCTCTCCTGCCTGGGGTAGGGATGGAGCTGCATGTGTGGGCAGCAATCTATGCAGTGCATGTCCAAGATGACCATAGTTGCCCCAGTAGACTTCCAATTATTCAATCTGTGCCAGCTAAATGTACCTGCAGTTACCTGAATAGGCAGGTGCAAGGCCCACCACCTTCCTCCGTTCTAGAGGTGGGACTCAAGCCTAGGATAGGGCTGCAGGACAATCTGGGTGAAAGAAACCTGTTTCTACTGTCAATGTGATTTTCAGGTCAGCCTGGCTTCCCCTTATGCTGGGGTTGGATTCAAAAATGGCAACTACCAGCCTCTTCCTAACTTGGACAGGCTCAAACATTATTTATTCTTAGGGTTATACTTTAGCTAGCCAAATTTACTAATCAATAGTTGAAATCAGTGGTCAACCATCCTTTCGTACCCTGTTTTCTGAAAATGGAGCTTCCAATTCCTGCCACAGAATAGCTCCTCCAGTGGCTTGTGCTGCCAAAGTAGGATGATCACTGGCCCCTGCAGCATGGCCCTGTAATTTCCCAGAGAGGCTAATGCAGCTCCCTCAGCTTCCTCCCTGCCTGAGGTAAGCCTGGGGCATAGGCTATAGCTGCAATCTGATCAAGATGGAAAGAAGCCGGTCCCTGCCAGCACTGTGATTTTCAGTCATCCCAGCTTCCCCTTGTGCCAGTCACGAAGTTAAGATGGCAGCTATTGGCCTCTTTCTGACTTGGACAGTTTCAAACTTTAGCTGTTCTTAGGATTATACTTTATCCTGCTGAATTTACTAATCAGTAGCTGATGTTGATGTCCAACCATCTCCTCCTCCCCCATTTTGGGGAAGTGGAGCTTCCAATTCCATCCACAGAACAACTCCTGTGGCTTTTACCTCCAGTGGAGGATAGGCACTGGCCTCCGTGGTGTGGAGTGCTCTACTTATGAATCTTCTCTGCAGATGGGCAGTATCCTCCTTCCATTCTTTCAAGTATGTTGCAGGATGCACTTCTGGTCTCCTGGAGCCCCCAAACAAGTGCTCTAGATAGCTCTGGTTGATCACCAGCTGTCCCGTAGCAGAAGCTGATTGTAGGAGCTATTTACTCTGTTACCATCTTGTTGGATGTCCCCTCACTATGATTTTTAATCAAACCTGCTTCTTCTCATACCCCAAGGCAGAGTTAAAATGGAGGCTAGTAGCCTCTTTCCAACTTGGAGAGGCTAAAACTTTAGCTGTTCTTAGGATTATGATTTAGCCAGCTGAATTTACTAATCAGCAGCTGAATTTGGGGCCCAACCTTCTTTTCCTCCCTGATTTTGGGAAATGAGCCTTCCCACTCCAGTCAGGGAATAGCTTCTGTATTGTCTTGAGCCACCAATGGGGGTGGGACACCAGCATCCATGATGTGTAATGCTTTACTTATGAATCTTTACAGCAGATGAGCAATCTTATCCTTCTATTCTTCCAAAGGTGTTTCAATATGCTATTTGGGTCTCCTGAGACCCCAAACAGGTGATTTAGATAGCTCTGTCTGATTACTAATTGAACTGTAGGATGAGCTAACTTTTGGAGCTCCTGTTACTCAGGTCTGAGTCACTTTGGACTGACCTTGGCTCCTTACCTCTGCAGACAAAGTAAATGTTAGTTTGTCTATCTCTCATGTTGAAATTTTCTTTGTGCCATCTCTGGTTATCCATAAAGGCCCTGCCTTAAAGCCTAACAAATTGGTGATTCTGCTGGGACTAAAATAAATAAATGTAAATGGTAACTAGAGAGTGCTTCCAAGGTGAACTGTGGAGAGAGTTTGTCTGCAGTGGGGCATCCCTTACTCCAGAAGCTGCTTGGGATTTTCCTGAGGAATTGGGAGTTACCTGGGCTGGAGTCCCTTTCCAGCCACCAATGGAAACAAGGCTCATGAGGCTAGCACAGAGGACTGAGTCATCTCCTTCCCCTGGCGGGTGAGTTCGTTCCATTATTCATTACTTCTTTTTTCTTCTAGTTGACCATGACTTAGCATTTGGTTTACCTTCACTACCTGAGTGAAGGTTTGGTTACAGTGGGAGAGGTTTTGGTGGGTTCGATTCCCATTCCACTCCCTTAAAGGGAAACCCACTGTTTGGCTTGGGCTGCAAGTTAGCATTTGTTTTACCTTCACTCAGGTAGTGAAGATTTGGTAGTAGTGGAAGAGGTTTTATGGTTTTGAGCTCCACTCCCTCACTTACTTAAAGGGGAAGACTGCTTCCATTTGTGCCTTGGTTTTAGCTGTTCTCTTTCTCGCTTTCTGCCACCATAAGGAATGAGGTGTCAGTATCTGAGTGCTCAGCACTTGGATGCATCCTGAAAATTTAGCCTAAATTTGGGGATCTAGGTTACTGAAAAGTAAACTAACTATTTTTATAATGAAGCTTAGCCTAAATATAGATTAGATGACAGAGAAATTTGGCCAGAAAATGGGTCTTTGAATTTTAATACTATATTGCAATTGGACTTGTTTTGTAAATGGAAAAAGAAATGGGCAGAAGTCCCATAAGTTCAAGTCTTCTTTGAGTTGTGGAAAGATAAGGAAACTAGAAAGAGTTGTGGGTTAATATTGTGTGGGTCCACTTCAGACCCAATTACAGAAACTACTGAGGTCCTGGGATCCCCTCTCTTACTCATTATTGAAGTCCTAAACTTAAGTACCCCACTACCTCATTATTCTGGACCACCTCTGCCTCCTCCCCGACTAGGACCACCACCAAAACCCAGACTTCCCTTAGAGGTATCAGGCCCATTTTCCTCCCACAAGGGCCTTTTCTCCAATCTCACTCCCATACTCAGAGTGGAGTAGTTTATGTCCAGGATAGCTCCCCCAACCCAAAGGAGACTGTAGTTCTATTCCCGCTCTGGCAAGTTGCAAATGGAATTGGTGATCAAGGATGACTCAGAGACTTTCTTTTCATCCACACTCCTTTCACCACCTCTAAATTGCTTAATTGGAAAAATAACACTCCGGTTTATTGTGCAGATCCCAAGAAAGTAACATTTCTGTTTGCTTCCATTTTTGCTACACATAAGCCAATCTGGGCTAATATACAAGCCCTTATAAATGTCCTCCTCACTCCTAAGGAAAGGTGTATGATCCTCAAGAGAGCATGACAAGAAGTTGAGGCATTGTGGCAGTCTGGTCAAGGCATATGGGCAATCTTGGGCCCACAAAGCCAGGACAGCAGAGGTGTTTTGAGTGCCCAACCTTAGGATCACAACAGTGCACCTATTGCAAAGGTAAAGGCCACTGAAAAAAAGGAATGCCCCAAGCTAAAAGTGTTATGGCAGAAAAAAAAACTTGGACTATGAGAAACCCAAAGGTGCACTCAGAAAGACAGAGGAACAAAGTTTTTATTACGTTCAGGCTCAGAGGAGAATCCAGTCTCTGAAAACCTGAGCACTGAATCTTGGCTTTCCTAAGTTTATATAGGGACTTTATGTGGGCAAATTCCTAAGCAAGCTGGCCAATTCCTAAGCAAGCGGGTAGGCAGAAGTTATAAAAGCAAAAGGTGGGATTTGAGCTTCTCTTCCTAAAACAAAGGGCTTTTAGGGAGGAAAAGAGTCATTATCTATTTAAAGTTGTAAATTCCAATTGAAAGGGTTGGGCAGGGAGTGCTTATCTTCCTAAAGATGTGGATTCCAAGGGAGAAAGGGAGGAAAGGAGAAGAAGATGAGGGGTGCTTATCTTCCTAAAGCTGTGGGTTTCTGCTGAGGGGGGTTAGGGCTGCAGCAGTTTCTTCATCATTTCCCTCCTTTGATGCTCTTATAATTCCCATAGGGCATCACTGTACCCAGTGACTTATACTTTCTCAAGGTTAGCTATGTGAATTACGGTTGTTTGGATGAATCTGGTGAGTGCATTTATTATGCATGGGCCCAAGGCGACTACCATGAATAAGATAATCGAGAGTCCAGCCAGAGGCAGGAGCCAAGAGATCCACTGTCTGAGGCCCCAACCCCAGGATTCAGGATTCCCTCCTCCTTTAGATTCGATCCCTAAGTTCTTTTCCTTTAGTGGTGACTATCCCTGACCGGTTAACATAGTAGCAGCATTCTTCTCCTAGGAAAATACATGCTTTCCCTTTTGCAGCAGTTATCAAGTCAAGGGCTCTCCTATTTTGTAGGGCTACTCTGGCTAGTGAGTTGATCTTGTTTTGGAGAGAAACCAAAGAATGTGCCACTTTCTCTATGTCATCATTTAGTTCTTGGGAAAACTTATAATAGAATTCAACAGAGGAATCCAGTCCTCCTATCCCTGTTCCTATCCTCACAGCCACTCCTGTCCTTTTGAGAATGGAGGTGAGTAAGACCCCTTTGGCTCTCTTTTGGTAGGGACTTAGCACCAACTCCAGTTCTGCTTCATTGTAGATTGATATTTCAGGTGTTAAAAACACTAGAATGCAACTTCCTATCAAGTTAGCTTCTAAGCACCTATATGCAGTACTTCTACATAGCTAAAACAGTCCCTAAGGGGTGCATTGAGTCTGATTGGTTAACAAGGTCCAGTAGGAAGTACACAAAGTTTCAGAGATGTCCCCACTAGACTTTGACCCTGTTGCAGGGCTCCTTCTAAGACAGGTTAGGTTACTCTCTGCAATGTTTAGGCAGACATCGGGGGCTATAAGGCCAATAGAGGCAGTCCAATTACAGGTTTCTCTCAGGGTTTGATTTAAGTTCCAATCAGGAGGTGCTGGGGTGCCTGAGTAGGTTCTTTTTATAAGGGAAGGACACAACCAACAGTAGTTGGTCCTGGGGCTGATATTGTGGAGGAGATCATAGGTGGTGTTAATCAACCACCTCACCTGTTGTTTAACAGGGGCTGTGAACTGAGTGAGCTGATAAAGTCCTGTCAAATTTGCTTGCTTATACTTGGGGCCCTCAGCTAGCCAGATAAGGCTGGTCCAGACTTGTTTTAAGCTTTCTTTCTGGGCTATTTCTTGTACCCCATCCTCATCCAACATGCCTGCATGCATATAATAAGTCCAACAACTGACTTCCCCTGGTGCGCCCTAAGTTCTGCAACTACCCCCAAATTTTAGTCTGGCCATCCAGAACCTTTGTCCCCTTTCCTCACAAACTGAGGCTTTGGATAACCTGTAATATTTTGCTGGCATATAGGTACTGTAGATAAAGGAAGAGGGAGGTTGATACTTTCCTGCAAACTGTTTTAAACTATTTGCTGCTGAGAGGGGGACAGATTTATAACAACTGGAGCAGGTCTGAGAACTGGCGCCAGCCCTGAGGCAGAATAGGAAAAGCAACGTAAGGCACAAAAACATCCTACAAGGCACAGGTATGTCAATGCAATTAAAGTTCTACTTAATATTGTCCAGTCTGCAGGGGCTACAGCAGATAGTCCGATTCCTAGCAACAAGGTGAGTGGTCTGATTGGGAACAGGAATAGGAATGACCAGGAGCAGGGATCCATTCAGCTGGCAGTAGATGAGGATGGTGTTAGGTGATTCCGGGTGACTCGAACTCTTAAGGGGTGGCTGGGTATGGGTTGGGCTGCCCACCTGACCTGTTCTTTGTCAGGGTGTGCTTTCTTGTCCCTAGTATGATGGATCCAAGGAACGATACCTGCAACGTTAATAGCAGTAGGAGTTACAAGGATCGCAGTATGTGGACCTGTCCAGGAAGGCTGAAAGTGTTCTTTTTTCCAGTGTTTGACCCAGATTAGGTCCCCTGGCTGGTGGGGAAGTACTGGGTGTTCCACTGGGATGAGGTTTTGGGACAAGACAATTTTATGTATTGGGGCTAGAGTTTTCCCGAGCTGCTGGAGGATGGAATCTTGTCTAGCTTCCCCCAGGAGCTTGAAATTTCCTTTGAAGGCCTGGATAATTGGGGGTGGCCACCCAAATAGAATTTCAAAGGGTGAATAACCTGTGGGTTCTGGGGTGCAGCTAACTCAAAAGAGGGTTAAGGGAAGTAAGTATACCCAGGGAAGACCAGTCTCTTGGCAGAATTTGGCTAGGGTGGCTTTGAGGGTTCGATTCATTCATTCAAATTTCCCTCAACTCTGGGGCATGTAAGAGGTATGGAGTTTCCACTTGATCCCTAAGATTTTCTCCAGCTCTTGGACTATGGCAGTCATGAAGGCTGGGCCATTGTCACTTCCAATAGACAGCGGCAGCTCATGTCAGGAAATGATTTCTCTAAGTAAAGCCTTAGTCACTTCTCTTGCCTTTTCGGTGCAAGTGTGGAAAGCTTCAACCCAGCCTGAAAATGTGCATATCATCACTAACAGGTATTTGCACCCCCCACCTTGGTTTCATTTCTGTGATGTCTACCATGAGGTCTTCAAAATGGGCTGTCCCCGTGTGTTGGGCATGGGCCAGACCTCGGGGGCCCTGCAGAGGGTTGTTGTTTGCACAAATTTGACACTGGCTACTGATGGTGGCATAGAAGGAAGCTAGTCCGGCTACGGAGTAGTATCTCCCAAGTAAGGCTTCCAGCACAGTTTTCCCTAGGTGGGTGAGTTGGTGGTACAAGGGCATGCATAGCTCCTTTTGAGATAAAAATCCAGTGATCCAGGAGAAGACATGTTCCTTAGGGTTTTCATCTTCCCCTTTCTCTCTTGGCCCATTCCTGTTCTTCCCAGCTATAGCTTTGTTGATTAGTTTTTTGTCCTAAGAGGGACAGCTGTGGTGTCGATTCTGGGGCTCCTATTCCATGAGCTCATTGAGCCACTTGACAAGCTGCTTTGTTGGCTAGCCTGTTTCCTTGAGTGACCATAACCATTCATTTTTTATGTCCCTGACAGAGGATGATGGTGACTCTGTCTAGTTTCCAGATTGCTTCTCATAGTTGAAGGATTTCTTCCTTGTATTTTATTTCTTTTCCTCCTGCAGTTAAGAGGCCACTTTCTTTATAAATTGCCCCATGGATATGAACGGTAGCGAATGCGTATTTAGAGTTAGTGTAATTGTTCACTTCTTGCCCACCAGCTAGCTGTAGGGCTCTGACCAGTGCCCAGAGTTCTGCTCATTGCACAGACCATCCTCGGGGTAGACATGCTGCTTCTACCACCTGTTTGGTAGTGGTGGCTGCATATCCAGTAAACTTTTGCCATATTTAATGTGACTGCTCCCATCTGTAAATAGTGTCTGATCTGGGGAAGGGAGTGGTTTGTCTTGGAGGTTGGTGTGACTGGTGTAAAATTCCTCAGTCACTTCAACACAGTCATGATCAGGAACCCCTTCCTTGTCCAGCAAGAAAGTCACAGGGTTTAGAATGCACATCGTTTCTATTGTCACTCTGAGGTTTTCATGGTGTAAACCTTGGTAATGTGTGAGCTGGGGAATAGATATACACCGGTGCCTGTGTGAGTTCATTAGGGCAGTGACTGTGTGTGACACCATAACACGAATAGCCTGCCATAGGGTTAATTTGTTGCATTCTTTGACAAAGGTTACGGTGGCCACCAGGGCTTTCAGGCAGGGTGGCCACCCTGCAGTCACAGGGTCCAGCTGCTTGGAAAGGTAAGCAATGGGCCTTTCCCAGAGGCCAACTTTTTGTGTGAGGACTCCCAGTGCTACTTTGTGATTTTCATGTACAAACAGGTTAAAGTTTCAAGTTACACCTGGAAGCCCCAAGGCAGGGGCTCCTCTGAGTTGTTTTCTGATGTTTTGAAAGGCCCCCTGTTGAGCTTCTCCCCAGGCAAGGGATTCTTTTTCTGGACCAGTCAGAACTTCATAAAGAAGTTTGGCCATGGCTGCAATCCCGGGAATCCAGATGCGACAAAATCCTGCAGCCATGAGGAATTCATAAAGTTTTCTTTTTTGTGGTGGGGGTAAGGATGGTACAGATCACATTCTTTCATTCTGGTCCAAGCATCTGGTGCCCTTGTGTGATGCTAAACCCCACGTACATGACCTGCTATTTACAGATCTGGGCTTTTTTCCAAGACACTTTGTATCCAGTCTGTGCTAGAAGTTGCAGGAGAGTCTGGGTCCCTTTCAAGCAGTCCTCTTCCATCTCACTGGCAAGCAGGAGGTCATCCACTTATTGTAAAAGGGCACACCTGCAGTCTTCCTGGGGGTAGGTGTCTAGATCTGCTGCCAAGTCTTCCCCAAAAAAGGTAGGGAAGTTTTGAAGCCTTGGAGGAGCTTAGTCCAGGTTAGCTAAGTTTTCTGTCAGATTCTGGGATCTTCCCACTCTAGGGCAAACAGAGGCCGGCTTGGAGGGGCCAGCCAGAGGCATAAGAAGGCATCTTCCCAGTCCAAGCAAGTGAACCAGGTGGTTCCAGGTGTCAGCTGTCCCATCAAAGTGTACAGGTTGGGAACAACCTGGTGCAAGGTGAGGGTGATATTGTTAATGTCATAGATCCTGGTCTGTTCAATATCCTGTCTTGTCTGGCTCCTTTATCCAGGGTGACTGGCACTCAATCAGGATCCCTTCTTTTCTCAGGAGATCTATGTGTTCAACCATGCCCAATTGTGCTTCAGTTTGATGATGATGGGTGCATGGTTCCATGCCATTCTCAGTGGGACTTTTTGCCTAAATCTGGGGAGAAATTCTAGCAGTTTTTCTGGATTCTGACTTTAATTTTCTTCTGCATGAAGCCACCATTTTTCACTTAGGGGTATGGTGACAAGCACAGTGAGGCTGGTCCCAGGGTTTAGGCCTACTGGCCCCTCAGGTTTGAAGGTACTCTTGCCTCACAGTTTGGATAAGAGGTCCCTACCAAGTAGGGGAACCAGACATTCAGGCAGGTGCAGAAATCCATGAGTCACTTCATGGCCACCAAGCTGAAAATTTCTCGACTGGCAAAAAGGCCATTAGCTCGACTGGTCTCCAGTCACTCCTCTGATGTTAGCAGTTTTTCCACTAAAGGGTGTGACAGGGGTTGTGACAATAGAATATTCAGTGCCAGTGTCTACCATGAGATTTATTGACTGGCCCCCAACTTGTAGTTTGACTATGGGCTCATGGGGGCCAAGGTCCAGTGAACCCAGTCACCCCTATTTGGAGTCAAGTCCCGCCAGCCTGATAAGATGGTCCTGGGGCTCAGGGCAGTATTTCCCTTTTAGGAAGTTCCCTCTATGCACCTAATTCATTTGGGGGCACTCATTTTTTCAGTGTCAACTTTCTTTTCATTAGTCACATTGGTCTCTGGCCAGGCACACTGTTTGGGTGCTTGTCTCCCCTTTTCAAGGTGGCCCTCCTTGTCTGGTGTGGTCAGGATTTCCCAAGGCTGCTGCCAGTAGGGAGCCTTGATGTTTCATTCACTTCTTGGCCTCTCATTCAGCGGCTTCATCTTGATTGATGAACACTTTATTGGCAACTTCAAGGAGCTGAGAGATGTTCATTCCCGTGAACCCCTCTAATTTTTGGAACATTCTTTTAATGTCTGATGCAGCCTGCACTACAAAGGTGGCATTCACCATTTTCTGGTTTTTTGGAGCCCCAGGGTCAAAAAGGGTGTAGATTCTGAAGGCCTCACAAAGTAGTTCATAGAAATCTCCTGGAGATTCGTCAGGCTTTTGAGTGACTATAGTCGTCCTTGTCGTGTTTGTGGATTGTTTTGCCCCTTCTTGGACCCCTCAAAAGAGTGCGTCCTGAAATTGCTGGAGTGTAGCCCATCCTTGATCACTGTTGAAGCCCCAGTTCAGCTACATCTCTAGCACAGCCTCTCATGCCCAATCTTCCAGGTTTAAGGCACCAGGAGGGGCTTGCTCCAGCAGCCATTTTCAGGCTTTCATCAGAATCCATCATCTCTCCTCCATATTAAACAAAGTCAGGTAGAGTTGGCAGCAATCATCCCAAGTGGGACGATGGGTTTGGAAAATGGATTCCATGAGATCAATAAGGGCCTGGGGTTTTTCTGAGTAAGAGGGGGTGTGGTGCTTCCAGTTTAAGAGGTCGGTACTGGTGAAGGGCTGGTAGTACAAAACAGAATTCCTGGGTCGGATGGTCCCATCCTCACCAATCTGGGCTGGACCCTGTGTCTCATGGAAAGGAATCTGTAATGTGGGTTGCGTCAACCAGAGAACCCTTGCTATTGGGGTTCCGGAGCTTTCTTCAGAGGGGGTTATGGTCCTGGAGGGACAGAAGGTGTGGGTGTTTCTGGGAAATCTTCCTTCACTTCCATGCTAGGAGGGGGGAGGCTAGAGTGACTGGATCATATGGTGGGGGTGGTGGGCCTTCTTTCAGGGATCCTTGATGAATGACCAGTTTCCAGAGCCCCATTCCTTGTGCAACTAAGACCCTGCTCTGTCCTTTTTTCCCAATGCAGAATCAAAACCTAGTGGGCATAGTCTGGGTTATTTCTAACAGAGAGTCGATGTAGGGAATCTTATCGGGATGGCTGTGAATTCCTGTGACAACCAGCCACACTGCATGGACCTTGACTAAATCCAGGGTCCCTTCCAATGGCCAGTCAACATTATATGTGGACCACTCTAATTCACACAGTTCAAAGGATGCCGGGGTTCAACTGGATGCCATAATCTACAGAAAAACCCTTTTAAAAATTCTTAAGCATGCAGACTAAGAAAATGGGTTTGGACTATGATGAGGCCATACCCTGTGTTGGTGGCACAAGACAGACAAAAGGAAGGGGTTGCCTCTTTCTAGGCCACTAAGATGCCCACCTCTCCACAACTCTCATGAGAACTTCAGCTTGTCTTAGCTAAGGGGACTGGGAAGAGTTCAGGTGGGCTGATATGCTGTATGACGTAGCCATGGAACAAGTTAAGGCCCACTCAGGCTCTGTAGGACAGGCCATGAAGTCACAGACTGGAATAAGAAAGGAAAGCCTCTGCCATCCTCACTCGCACACACAACCACTCAGAAGTTACACATTCCTTCCCACAGTGATTAACAGTGATAAGTCCATATCCGGAGTTGGTGGCAGAAGACAGAAAAAAGAAACGGTTGCCTCTTCTGAGTCCACACAGATGCCCACTTCTCCACATCTCTCATGAGGACTTCAGCTCATCTTAGCTAAGGCACCCAGGCAGAGTTCGGGTGGGCCAATATGCCTTATGACATAGCTGCAGAAAACAGGTTAGGGCCCACTCAGGCTCCGTAGCACAGGCCATGGAGTCACAGACTGGAATAACAGAGGCAAGCCTCTGTCATCCTTATTCACACACAATGACTCACAGATTATGCAGTCCTTCCCTCAGGGTCTGCCTCAATATTCGAGACTTCAGGAGGTGATCAGTCTCCTCTTCCATCTGGAGACGGGCCTGACTGAAGACTTGACACCCAGGGCCTTACCTTTCCAGAGTCTTCTGACACTATTCAGTCTGCCTCCCCACTGAGTCAGGCTGGCGTGTGGGGACACGGCCCATGGGGACCACCTCAGAAGAAGGTCCCATTAAGAGGATGGGTGGTGCCTAATTCATTTGTTCAGATATCACCATCAGCCACGCCTGTCAGCCCCTAGCCAGAAGCACGATGGGCCTGCTCAGTTGGATTTCCTGGTCAACACGTCAAATGTTACAGCAGAAAATAACTTGGACTATGAGAAACCCAGCATGCATTCAGAGATGGAGGAACAAAGTTTTTATTACATGATGGCCCAGAGGAGAATCCAGTCTTTCAAAATATGAGTGCTGAGTCTTGGCTTTCCTAAGTTTATATAGGGACTTTATGTGGGTAAATTCCTAAGCAAGTGGGCAAATTCCTAAGCAAGTGGGCAGGCAGGTGTTACAAAAGGAAAAGTTATGAGTTTAGCTTATCTTCCTAAAGCAGAGGGCTTTTAGGGAGGAAGAGAGTCATTATCTATTTAAACTTGTAAATTCCAGTTGAAAGGGGTGGTGGGGAGTGCTTATCTTCCTAAAGATGTGGATTCCAGGGAGAAAGGGAGGAAGGGAGAAAGGGATGAGGAGTGCTTATCTTCCTAAAGCTGTGGGTTTCTGCTGAGGGGGTTTAGGGCTGCAGCACTTTCTTCATCAAAAGCAGGTAAACACCAAATGATGGTAGCTGGGGAAAGCCAAAGTGACTCTGAATGACAGAATCTGGAGCTCGGGGCCTGGATCCTCCCACCCAATAACCACATCTCAGAACAAGACCCCTGAGTAATTGCAACAGTGGTAGGGAAGCAAGTCAAGTTTCTTGTGGATACAGGAGCTACTTACTCAGTAGTTAATGAACAACTAGGCCCTCTTACTAAAAAGGAAACCACTGTTTCTGAGGCTATGGGAAAAACTTCACAACTGTGGTTTTTAGCCCCTTTAAGCTGACAGATTGGGAAAGACCAGGTTCATCACCAATTCCACTACATGCTTGAGTGTCCAATTCCCCTTTTAGGAAGGGGTCTTTTAGATAAACTTCAAACAGAAATCACTTTTTAAAAAGGATATCTAAATGTGAGAGTCCCAACAAACCAAACAAGGGGCCCTCCAGGCTGCCCTCTTAGATGAATCGGGAGGAGACCCTCAAGAGAATAATAACTACCCCATTCAAATAGACTCTCAAGTAAATGCAGTGGTCTGGGCAATGGGATTAGCAGGCTGTGCTGTGCACGCAAATCTGGTAAAAACACAGTTAAAACCTCATGCCCAGCCAATTTGCATCAAGCAGTACCCACTTCTTTTTAAAGCGAAAATGGGTTAGATCCAATAATTCAATGGCTATTGGCTGTGGGACTGATCTGAACTTGCAGATCACCATAAAGCATTCCAGTTCTACCTGTTTTAAAGCTTGGTACAAGTGGAGAGTATCAGCTTGTCTAATATTTAAGGGATATAAATAAAATAGTTAAGATATCTACCCAGTGTCCCAAACCCATACACCTTGCTTATTACTCTCAATGCAGAAAATGAATGGTTTTCAGTATTGGATTTAAAAGATGCCTTCTTTTGCATTTCTCTGGATAGCTCTTCTCAACAAATTTTTGCCTTTGAGTTGGAAGAACCAAGTGCAGGACATATACAACAATATATTTTGACTGTACTGCCTCAAGGATTAAAAAACTTCCCAACCATTTTTGGTGAACAATTAGCTCAGGACTTGGAAGAGACAGTTATGTTAAATGGGCAATATCTTCAGTATGTAGATGACATTGCAATCGCAAGCCCAATCCAAGAGAAATGTGTTAAAGATAAAATTGTAATGCTAAATAGCTTAGCAACTTTAGGGTAAAACAGTAAAACGCAGTTAGTCCAGAAATCTGTCCACTATCTTGGGTTTGAACTAAAGAAAGGTACAAGGACCATGACAACTGCTAGTGTAAGAGCTATTTTAGAAATAAAAAGCCCAAAGAGCCATTGCCAGCTGTGGGGATTTTTATGCATGGCAGTGTTCTGCTGAATTTGGATTCCAAATTTTGAGCTAAAGCTAAACCCGTCCGTGTAGCTTTGGTTGATGGGGATGCAGAGCCACTCCAGTGGACCTCTGAATGTCAGCAAACATCTTGCCAACTAAAGAGGGAGTTAATGAGTGCCCCTGCCCTGGAATTTCCAGATCTCAGAAAGCCTTTTGACTTATTTGTCCATGAAAGACAAGCTGTAGCCCATGGAGTATTAACCCAGAAATTGGGAAGTGAGCAGCTTACGGAAGTGTACTTCTCTGAATTGCTAGACAATACTGCAAAAGGGTGGCTGGCATGTTTAAGAGCTGTTGCTACAACCTTTGTCTTACTACAGGAAACTGAAAAATTTACATTAGGACAGCCCCTCACCATTTACACCCCTAAACCAGTACTCACAATGCTTGAAAGAAAATGAAATATTTGGTTAAGCCAAGGGAAGCTTGGAAAATATCAAGCAACACTCCTGGACAATACAGAAGTTAAATTAAAAGTTTGTGCAACCTTAAATCCAGCTTGTCTACTCCCATCAATTACTGAGGAAAAACCTATTAATAATAGAGGAAGTCTATTCTTCCAGGAAGGACTTGCAGGATACTCTCCTACTAAATCCAGATTTGGAAATCTTTACTGATGGCAGTAACTTCATTGAAGGGGGTGCTTGAAAAGCAGGATACACTCTTGTTACTGTGGGGGAAGTACTAAAAGCTGCATCACTTCCCCCAGGGAGCTCTGCACAGAAAGCTGAGCTTGTTGCTATTTTTAGAGCCCTCCAAAGAGGGGATGGGAAAGAGTGAAGATTTATACTAACTCAAAATTTGCTTTTCTTATCTTCCATGCACATGGGGCCATTTGTAAAGAGAGAGGACTTTTGTCATCTGGGCAGAAAGGCATCAAACATGCAACAAAAATGACTGAACTTTTAGAAGCAGGAAAACTGCCTGCAGAAGTAGCTGAAATGCATTGCTGGGGACACCAAAAGGGAGACTCCTACGTAGCCCTAATAAACAGGCAAGCAGGCCAAGCAGCAAAAGAGGCCACAAGAAAAGGCTACCCTCCTAGTCAAGTAGCCACACTCATTAAACCTCATATTTCTCAATATATAGAAGAAGTTTTCTGTCCGGTATATACCCCTGCAGACCTCAAACATGTGAGAGAATGGGGTTTTCAAAAAAACTCAGAGAAACTAGGAAAAGGAGGTAAGTCACTGAAAAATAGCCAAGGACAATTCTATCTGCCTGAAAATCTAGTATATCCTTTAGTCTCCTACTATCACCAAACCACACATTTGGGACAACAAGCATTGCTGAGCTTTCTTCACTGACTGGTGGTGGGCCATCACCTTGCTTGAGTGGTACAGAAAGTCTCTAATCAGTGTCTTACTTACCAGAAAAATGACCCAAAGAGAACATCATGGACTTCTTTTGGGACACAAAGTTGAGGGCTTGCCCCTGCTGAAGACTGGCAAGTAGAATTCACAGTAATGCCAGAAACCACAGGAAGATTTAAATATCTTTTGGTATTTGTAGACACATTTTCAGGGTGGGTGGAAGCCTTTCCCTGCCACACAGAACAGCATTCCATGGTAACTAAGTTCCTTCCTTAGGAAATTGTCTTGAGGTCTGGACTGCCAAAAACAATTTAAACAGATAATGGACCTTATTTTATTTCAACTGTGGTGCATGGTGTCAATCAGTGGCTTGGAATTAAGTGGAAATTGCATGCAGCCTGGAGATCTGAGCCATCAGGAAAAGTGGAAAGAATGAACTGTATTTATAGAAAACCTTAAGTAAAGTTTGTCAAGAAACACAGTTAAAATGGACAGAAGTACTTAACCTAGCTCTCCTTTGGGTCAGGATGGTCCCTAGAAGAAGACTTCAGTTAAGTCCTTTCAAGCTTATGTACAGAAGGTACTTTTTGTAAGCAACTCGAGGGAAAAACCCGATACCCCAATAACCTTAGAGGGAGCCCTTCATAAGTGGGCTTTGCAGTTGGGAGAGCTCCTCCATGCATGCATATGCAAATATGCACCTAAAGTACCCACTGACCAGCCTTTCCACCCCTTCTCAGTCAGGGATCAGGTCCTTTTAAAAGTTTAGAAAAACAAATACCCTGAAAATCAGCTTAAACCCAATTGATAGGGACCTTACACAGTACTATTAATCTCTCAGTCTTCTCTTAAGTTACAGTGAATCAAACCCTGGGTCCATATACCAGAGCAAAATCTTACTACTTATCAAAGCCAACAGATAAAAGAGGTCTTGAGCCAGAGATCACACATGAGAAAGAAGCTAAATATGAGATGAATCCAGTTGAGAACCTGCGGTTCCTGTTCAAGAAGAAAAATCCCCACCATATACTAATTTTGTTCTTTTTTCTACAGGACCTGAATGTAACTAGTCCTGACGGAAGATATCTATCTTCCCTCCCACATATTTTGCATATCATCCAAAGCCTCTACAATAGAAGCAAGTGTTGGTACTGTGTAAATTTGCACCATCAATATCAAGTGATGCCTGTGCTAATTATATTATGGAATGCTTCAGGTAATCTGCACCTTGAAAGCCGAGGTCAGGAAAGCCCACTTACACAAAGTTCACATGACTCATTTGAGCAGTACTTAAATGTTACACATCAAATCATTGCAACACCTCCAATAATTGGAGAAATGTTTACTGTAGATAATAGTAATAATAGATATAGACTTTGCATTTTAGCCAATTCTACAAGACCTGGATATCAACTTGGCTCACTGCACCCAAATCAATTTAATTTGACTGCCTGAGTATCCCCCCAAAATGTTAAAAAGAGAAGTGCAAATGTCTATACTAGAACTTCTAATTCAGCAAATTATCATCTTACTTTGCATCTCAAATTCTTAAGAAACCACCATACACTCATGCTTTTGTAGGAAATATAGAACAAAATTCACCTAACTTTTATAAAGGCAGACCCCAAGGTATGTATAACATCCTCATTAACACCTCAAATGACCAAAGTTGCAGGCAAATCAACTCTTCCTATGTAAGTCACCCTAACATGTTTTATGATGAAGCTAAATCCATGTTCTTTTTTGAAACTCCTAGTGGAAAGCAATCCCATGACCTAAATATAGACCCATTGCTTAGTGCTGCCCTAACACAAGGAGAAGCTTCCCTTTTTACATTGTACTCTTGGCAGTCAAACAAGCAAAACTGGAAACAAGATGCAAGAAATATAACTTTTACTGCTAGCTTAAATCCAAAATTAGGAATGTATTTTCTTTGCTTATCTTTCCCTTTCGCCATATTGGAAAGGACTTTTTAGTCTTGGATATGTTTTCCCTGCAGTATTCACTATGAACCATAGCACCACCTTATCCTTCCTAATAACAACAAAATTTAGCCCCAGAATAAAGAGAGCAATCCTATTAATCCCCTTATTCACCTTCTTAGGAATAGCAGCATTCACTGGAATTGCAGGTTCATCTTTGTACCTAGCTAATGATCTCTCCAAGGAAGTGGGAGATGATGTAGCCCAAATAGCACACAGTATCTTAACAGTGCAAAAACAAACTCCTTAACTGCAGTAGTGCTGCAAAATCACTGAGCACTTGATTTAACAGCCCCACAAGGAGGAACATATTTATTCCTCAAAGAAGAGTGCTGTTATTATGTAAATGAATCAGGCAAAGTCCTTGAAAGCATCGAGGAATTAAAGACAAAGCCAATGACCTCATGACATGGGAACGTAATTTTTCTTATTTGAATCCATCTAGCCTTACCAAGTGGCTGCTCCCCTACATAGGACAATTAATTATTATCTTGATTCTTTTAGCAGTTGTACCTGTACTCATATCATGCATGCTGCACTTTATTCAAAAGCAATTACAAATTTTAATAGACAAACTTTTCCTCCTCAGACCACCCTTTTACAGTAGTTTCCTAAGAAATCAATGCCTATGTCAACAGAAAGTAGTTACAGAAGACCTGAGCTTTGTCCCTTTCCCCTGCTATAAGAATATTGCCAAAAATTAGAAGGAGGGAATTGGTAGATGTAGGTTGACCTAATAGATGAAAGTAACTTGTTTCTCTCCCTGTGACTAGGATACAAAGGAAAGAATTGTATGTAAATTAGAAGACAATGAGATTCAAACCTCTCTTTCTGCCAAATTCCACTTTCAGTGGTCAAGAATATCCTATTGAAGCAATGAAGTATGAAAACCAGCTTCAACCAGTTGTTCAGACCTGAGCAGAAGAAGCCCTTTGTTGTCCTCACTTCAACTTGCTTAATTAACATAATAAATTTCCAACCCATGGGTGGAGTTATCTACACCTTTTCTGATCATGCAATGTATGTGCAAGTGTGATTTCCTGAACATACTAATCATACAATAATATAACTAGCTAGGTATGATCATCCATATGCATAAAAGCTAATGCATAATCAAAGCAAATGCTAAGTAGTAACTTAGGTATTTAAGCAAGAGTAAAACTGCAGCATGGGGAGTCAGGTCTAAGTCACTTTGGACTGATATTGGCTCCTTTCCTCTGGAGATGCAATAAAAGTGAGTTTGCCTAACTGTAGTGTTGAAATTTTCTTCATGGCATCTCTCATTATCCATAAAGGCCCTGCCTTGAGGCCTAACACATCATACTATGCCATCATCTTGTCCTTCCCCTTACTTGTAATTTTTAAAATCCTTTATATCCAATATATTAATTTTCAATTCATTTTAATTTTATCAATTTAAACTTCATTTATTTTTTATGTTTTTCACTAAACCTTTTCAAGTTCATAAATATTTTCTTGTTTTCCCATTTTTTACTTTTCTTTTTATATTTAGAATCACATATTGCTGTAATGTATGTTGTTTGAAGTACAGAATTATATTTTCTACATCTCTTTTAATATACTCTATATTTTAAAAAAGATATTAGATTTTATATATGTTACACAAAAAATATAGGGATTCCTATATGCCCCACTCCCTGCACCTCCCATGCCTTCCCAAATAAGCAACATCCTTCATTAATGTGGCATATTCATTGCAATTGATAAACACATCCTAGAGCATTGCCAGTGAGCATGGACCATAGTTCGCATTGTACTTTACACTCTCTCTGACACAATTCTGCAGGTTATGAGAAGATATAAAATGTCCCATTTCTGTCATTAGAATATCATTCAGGATGATTCCCACGCCCCTAAAAAGCCCCCATATTACACTTGTTTTTCCTTCTCCCAGACCCCAGAGCCTCCAAAGGCCACTGTCTCCACATCAATGTTGTACTTTATTCCACTGCATAAATCACAATGTCTATAGTAGAACACCAGTAAGTCCACTCTAGTCCATAGTTCATTCCCCAATAATGAGGATTCTGAGATGGTAATGTCCACTCCAGCTATAACTGAAAGGGATCTTTGATTCCATATAGCCAATGGATGGGACTCTCTTGTTTGCAATTGTATTCTCTCATTTCCTTGATATGGTGGTTCTAAATCCTTATGGACTTGTTGGTTGTCCTGGGTGAGTCCAATGAACTGGAGAGTAGGTTTTGCAACTCCACTGAGGCTCCAGGACCAGCTGGCACATGGACAGGCCAAAGTTTCCAGGCTCTGGGAGGTACACTTACAAACTCCAGCATCAAGTATAGCCTTAAATAGAAGGGACACATGAGCCATGTGTGGGGAAGACATAACTGAGTCCAACTCTGTCACTCTTAGAGGCACAAATTCCAAAGTAGGTCCCAATGGCAAAGCATCCAACTCTGGAGCACCCAATCCTGACCATAGGACCTGGATGTCTCCAGAGTCCTCAGGAGTCCCTCTATTTGGGGTAGTATCCACTTTGGCAGTCAATGAGGTCTTGCTGAGTTGTGCATAATCGTTACCTCTGGGATGATGTCCTGACTCACTTTGAAGTCTCTTAACCATGTAAACTAATTTGTCTTTACCTTTTCCTCCATTCATTTGAGGTCTTTTTCCAGTTGCATTGCTAGTTGGTGCTTGGTAGTAATCCCTCAGTGCCAGGGAGGTTTATCCCCATGAGTCAATTCCCATGCTAGGGAAGGTAATGCATTTATATGCTGAGTTTGGCTTAGAGAATGTCCACATTTGAGAAACAAGAATGCTCCCAAAAGGAAACTCTTAGCCACACCACAACACTAAGCTAAGTTTCAATTTCAAGAGAAAAGGCTCACAAGCATAGTCATCAATATCAAGGGCCCATCATTGGACCATTCTCTTTCATCAGTCATTGCCCTTGCAATTTGAGAACTGTTGCTGCTCCATTAGAGAATGTAGAAGTGCTCTCCAGGATGGGAATTCAATATTCTGTCAGTTATTGTGTGAATCTTCATCCACTGTGACAATGCCCTGCGAACATTTGAACACATTTATATACCTTATATGTATGCCCAGGTGAACTTCCTCCCATGTGTCCCCTATCACTGACACCCCACACCAATGATTCTCCCCTATCCTAGTTGTAACCCTCCTGTGATCCAAAGCTTGTTCAAAAATGAAGCCAATAAAATAGCCAAATACAATTAATAGGAAAATAAAATAATGATAGGTTTAAATATAACATAAAATGACTAAAAACAAAATAAGATAAAATAAAAGTAAAAGAGTGGGATATTAAAAATAATGAAAACTATTTAATTTTTTTGACATTTTGCCTTTCATCACTGTAATATCTGTTGTTCTGTATGTACAGTGACATTTTTTTTCCATTTATTGCCCAGTGTCTTATTTTTTTTCCTTTTGCATTCAAAGAAGTTTTGGTCACGGTAAACTCACATACAGAATACAGGGGACTCCCATATAAACAGCATCCTCCCGCTTTTTATCCTTCCCATATTAATAGATTTTTATATGTGGATGGTACTTTGTTACAAATGATATGCAAATAAATAGTGAAACATAGCTACTAACCATGGTCAATGGTTTACATTATGGTTTACATTTTAGAATACACTTTTATAGTTTGATGAGAATTAACATAGCCTGTGTCCATCATTGGAAGATCCTCTAGAACACTTCCATTGCCCATTAAATAACCCCTATTCCATCTATTCTGTTCCTCCCTCCCCCTCCTGTCAGGGCCGATGGTGGACCCCTGGCTTCACTCCTCGGATGACAAGATTCTTCAACACTGAGGTCTTGACACGCAGGTTTTTCCTCCCCTATTAGGAACCACCCATGCTCTCCAGAGACTCCTGCACCTCTGTTTGTGAACACATCAGTTCTTCCCAGGAAGAGAGTCCAATTTCTTCCTGCTCATTATGTGGGTCTCCACCCATGGATACAACACATTATAACAAACTGATCACTCACCATCTCCCTAGAAGCCTGCTCAAGTTGCACCCTGTCCAGAATGCCCCCCATCCAACACCTTAAACCAATAAACCTTCCTTGTCATATTATGAGAGCATTCCCAACTTTGTACTTTCATCCACATACCCATCAATATCCAGTGTTAACCTGGCTCCTCCCCCAACCATCTCCCCCTGTTCCATGGACCTTCAAACCCACCCTCCGCAATCTACTCACCTGTCAAACCTGCATCACCCAACCCAATAGCATCACTACCCTCTTATCATCCCTTCAATGCCCAACTGCACACTTTCACCTTATAATAGATTACACCCTATGGGCATTGGTCCATATCCTAATTCTCCCTTTCTATTTTCTGTAAACCTATCTTCCAGACAATAGCTCTCTGAGACTGCTCAATTTGCTTAATTCATATCAATGAAGTCACGTAATATTTGTCCTTAGATGTCTGGCTTGCTTCACTCAACATAAGGTCCTAAAGATTCATCCATGTTATCCCACATATTAGCACTGTACTCCTTCTTACAGCTGGTTAAAATTCAATTGTATGTATGTACCACATTTTGTTTATCCAGTCATCTGTCCATGGGCATTTGGGTTGATTCCAACTTTTGGCAATAGTGAATAATGCTGCTATGAATATTGGTGTGTATATATCTGCTCATGTCTTGCTTTCCATTCTTCTGGGTATATACCCAGCAGTGGAATTGCTGGATCATAAGGAAGTTCTATAGTTAGATTTTGAGAAACAACATCCACAATGGCTGAACCATTCTACATTTCCACCAGCAGTGGATGAGATTTCCCATTCTTCCACATCCTCTAAAACTTGTAGTCCAGTTTTTAAATTTTTTGAAATTTTTTTATAAAAGATAGATTACATAATTGTTACACAAAAATATAGGGAAACCCATACACCCCACCTCCCCCACCTTCCACAACCTCCCACAAAAACATCCTTCATTAGTGTGGCACATTCATTGCAATTGATAAACACATCCTGGAGCTTTGCTATTAAGCATGGACCATAGTTCACATTGCAGACCACAATTTTTCCCACACAGTTCTGCATGTTATATGATGATATAAAAAGGCCTATATCTGTCATTGCAATGTCACTCAGGGCAATTCCCAAGCCTCAAAAAAGCCCCTGTATTTCAACTGCTTTTCCCTTTCCCTGCCCTCAGAGCCTCCAGTGGCCACTTACTCCACATCAATGTTGCAATTTCTTCCATTGCTTGAATCACAATATGTCTATAGTAGAATACCAGTAAGTCCACTCTAGCCCGTAGCTCTTCTCCTCATCCTGAGGATTCTGGGATGGTGATGCCCACTCCACCTCCATTTGAGAGGGGGCTTATATCCTATGGGAAAGATGGATGGGATGCTGCCTGCAGCTGCAGACTCTCTCCATTCCCGGGATGAACTTTGTCCATCATCATCTCCCCACCAGTTGTCTTGGGTGACTCCAATGAGCTGTAAAGTAGGAGATGCTTGCTCCACTGAGGTTCTGGGCCAAGATGGCACATGGACAGCCCAAAAATCAAGTCTCTGGACATACACCTACAAACTCCAGCACCAAGTATAGGTTTAAATAGAAAGGACAGATGAACCATGTACAGGGAAGACATCGTTGAGTCCAAATCTGTCACTCTAAGTAACCCAAACTCTAAAGTAGGGTTCATTGGCAAGGCACCAAACTCCAGACCTATCCACTCTGACATAGGACCTGGGTGTCTCCAGATCCCTCAGGAGCCCTACTATTTTGGGTGATATCCACTTTGGAATTCTATGAGTACCTACTGAGATGTGCATAAGCCTTACCTCTGGGATGACCTCCCAATTCATTTTTAAGACTCTTAGACATGTAAACTCATTTGTCCTTACCTTTTACTCAAGCTCTTTTTCCAGTCCCATTGCCAGTTGGTAATTGGAAGCAATCTCTTCGTGCCAGGGACACTCATCCCTGGGAGTCATGCCCCATGCTGGGAGGAAGGTAATGCATTCATATGCTGAGTTTGGCTTAGAGAGAGGCCACATTTGAGCAAAATGGAGGCTCTCAGGAGGTAAACCTTATGGAGCCCATAACAGTAGGGTAAGTTTCAATTTCAAGAGCAAACACTCATAAGGCTAGTCATCAATATCAAGAGCCCATCAGTGAATCATCCTCCTTTGCCAGTCACTGCCCCTGCACTTGGGGGACTGTTGCTGCTCCCTTAGGGAATGTGGCAGTGCTCTCCAGGATTGGAAGTCAGTATTTTCTCATTTATTGAGTGATTCTCCACCCACTGTGAAAATGCTCCATGAAAATTTGAACATTTTTATATACCTTATATTTATGCTCATGTGAAATTCCTCCCATGCATAACCTATCCCTAATACACCACACCAATGAGCTTCCCCTGCCTCAGTTGTAACACTTCTGTGATCCAAAGCTTTTTCAAAGATGAAGGCATTATGATAGCTAAATACAATTAATAGGAAAATGAAATAGTAATGATAAGTTTAAATGTAAGAGATAAAATACATATAAAAAAACTAAAAGTAAAATAAAATTAAAAGATTGGTATATTAAAAAATGAAAAATATATAACAAAAATTTTGACCTTTTGCCTTCCATCACCACAATATCCAGTGTGCAGTCTGTACCATGGCACCTTCCCCTCTCATTTCCTAGTGCCTCACTATTTTTCATTTTGTTTTCAAAGAAGTTTTAGGTCACAGCACAGTCATACACAGAATATAGGAAACTCTCATGTACCCAATGTCCTACCCCTTTCCTCCATATTAATACCTTTTTATGTGTGATTGGTAGCATTGTCATAAGTGACATACAAATAGTGAAACATAGCAACTAAACTTTGTCAATGGTTTACACTATGGTTTATATTTTAGACTGAACACCATATTCTGTGTCTGTCACTATATGGTAATGCAGAACATTTCCACTGATCATTAAATATTTCCTGTTTGATCTATTCTATTCCTCCCACCTCATCCCCCTGAGGCCCATTATGACCACCTGGCTTGACTCATTTGATGATAAGATTCAAAGTTACATGCAAAAATAGGTCTTGGAACACTGGTTTGTCTTCCCTATTAAGAATCACCCTTGTTCCTGAGAGACTCCTACCTGTCTATTTCTGAACAAACAAGCCCTTCAAAATATGGGAGTCCAACTCCTTCCTGCTCATTATGTGGGTCTCCACACACTGATACAACACATTATGACAGAGTGAGAACTCACACACTCCCTAGAAGCCTGCTTCAGGTGCACCCTGTCCCAAATGCCACACACACAACCAACACTCTAAACCAGTGACCCTTCCTTGTCATATTGCCATGAGAGCATTCCCAATTCTGTACTTTCAACCTCATACACACAAATCTCCAGTGTTCACCTGGTCTCTCTCCCAGTCCTGCCCCCACTATCCTGGACCTTCTAACCTACCCTTCTCAATCTACCCACCTGTCAACAATGCACCACCCAACCCAATAATAGCACTACCCTCCTGTTCTATCCCTTCAATATGAAACTACACTTTACCACTTTAACATAGATTACATCTCTATGGATGATGGCTCACAACCTTCTCTTCCCTTTCTATTTCTTGTAAACCTATCTTACAGACAACAGCTCTCTGAAACTGCTCAATTTCCTTAATTCATATCATCGAGGTCATGTACTGCTCATCCTTTAATGCCTGGCTGGCTTCACTCAACTTAAGGTCCTCAAGATTCATTCATGTTATCCATGTGTTAGCACTTTATTCCTTCTTACAGCTGAGTAATATTCCATTGTATGTATGTACCACATTTTGTTTGTCCATTCATCTGTTGATAGGCACCTGCGTTGATTCCAACTTTTGGCAATTGTGAACAATGCCGCTATGAACATTGGTATGCATATATCTCTTTGTGTCTTTGCTCTCAATTCTTCAGGGCATATACCCAGAAGTGGAATCACTGGAACATATGGATGTTCTATAGTTAGATTTTTGAGGGAATGCCAAAGTGTCCTCAATAGTGGCTGGACTATTCCACAATCCCACCAGCAGTGGATGAGGGTTCCCATTCCTCCACATCCTCTCCAACACTTATAGTCTGCTGTTTTTTTTAAAATAGCCACCATTCTAATGGGTGTAAGATGGTATCTAACTGTAATTTTGAATTGCATTTCCCTAATAGCTAGTGATGTCGAGCATCTTTTCATGTGCTTTGTAGTCATTTATATTTCTTCATTGGAGAAGTGTTGTTTCAGATCACTTGCCCATTTTTTAAGTGGGCTGATTGTTCTTTTTAATTTTCAAGGTGAAGGATTTCTTTATATATGCAGGATATTAGCCTCCTGTCAGATATATGTTTGCCAAATATTTTCTCCCATTGGGTAGGCTTCCTTTTCACTTTCTTGATAACGTCCTTTGAGGTGCAGAAGTTTTTAATGTTGAGGAGATCCTATTATCTATTTTTTCTTTTGCTGGTGGTGCTTTAGGTGTGAAGTTCAAAAAACTTTTTCCTATTACAACGTCTTGTAGATGCTTCCCTACATTATTTCCAAGGTCTTTATGGTCCTGGCTATTATATTTAGGTCTTTAACATCTTGAGTTGATTTTTGTGTAACATGTGAGATGGTGTTCCTCTCTCACTCATTTTGATATGGATATCCAGTTCTTCAGGCACCATTTGTTGAAGAGACTATTCTTTCCCAACTGAGTGGGCTTGGTGGCTTTGTCGAATATCAGATGACTCTATATGTGAGGATCTATAGGGGCAATTTCATTTCGGTTCCATTGATCAGTATGTCTATTCTTGTGCCAATACCATGCAGTTTTGACCAATGTAGCTTTGTAGTATGTTTTAAAGTCAGGTAGTATAATTCCTCTGATTTTATTTTTCTTTTACAATATGTATTTCACTATTTAGTGCCTCTTGCCCTTCCAAATAAATTTTATAGTTAGATTTTCCAATTCATTAAAAATACAGTGTTGATTTTAATTGGGATTGCATTAAATATGTAGATTAGATTGGGTGGGATAGAAATCTTGATGATGTTTTGTCTTCCTATCCATGAACAGGGAATATTCTTCCATTTATTTAAGTCTTCTTTGATTTCCTTTAACAGTGTTGTATAGTTTTCTGTATATAAGTCATTTACATCTTTAGTTAAATTTATTCCTGTGTATTTGATACTTTTAGTTACTATTGTAAATGGGATTATTTTCTTGATTTCCTCCTCAGATTGCTCATTATTGGTGTACAGAAATGCTACTGATTTTTGGGCATTTATCTTATACTTTGCAACTTTAATGCACTCCTTTATAAGTTTTAGATGCTTTACTGTAGATTTCTCAGTGCTTCCTATGTATAGGATCATGTCATCTGCAAATTCTGAAATTTTTACTTCTTCCTTTCCAATGTGGATGCCTTTTATATCTTTTTCCTGCATCAGTGCTTGAGCACTTAAAAGTACTTGAGTACTTATAAGAAAATGTTAAAAAGGAGTGGTGATAGTGGACATCCTTGTCTTTTTTCCGATCTTAGAGGGAAAGCTCTTAGGATTTCACCATTGTAGATGTTAACTGTGTGTTTTTCATATATACCCTTTATCATGTTCAGAAAGTTTCCTTCTATTCCTATCTTTTGCCGTGTTTTTATCAGGAAAGAGTGCTGTATTTTGTCAAATGCTTTTTCTGCATCTATGTGATCATGTGATTTTTTTCTTTCAATCTATTTGTGTGGTGTATTACATTGATTGATTTTCTCATGAAGAACCATCCTTGCATACACAGGATGAAACCCACTTGGTCATGGTGTATAATTTGTTTGGTATGTTGTTGAGTGCGATTAGAAAGTATTTTCTTGAGAATTTTAGCATCTAGGTTCATTGGTGGGATTGGTCTGCAATTTTCCTGTCTTGTGTCATCTTTGGTTGGCTTTGGTATTAGGGTAATGTGGGCATCATAGAATGAATTAGGCAATGTTCCCTCTACTTCTATTTTTTGGAAGATTTTAAACAAGTTTGGTTTTAGCTCTTTCCAGAATGTATGGTAGAATTCACCTGTGAATACATCTGGTCCTGGGATCTCCTTAATTGTGAGGTTTTTGATGACTGAATCTATCTCTTTACTAGTAATTGGACTGTTGAGTTCATCAATTTCTTCTTTCATCAACGCAGGCTGCTTGTGAGATTCTAGGGATTTGTCCATTTCCGCTAAATTATCTTTCTTGTTGGCATACAATTTTTCAAAGTATTCTCTTATGATACTTTTTATTTCTTCGGGGTCAGTTGTGATATATCCCCTTCTTAATTTCTTATTTTGTGTATTTGCATCTGTTCTCTCTTTTTATTTGTTAGTCTGGCTAAGGGTTTGTCAATTTTATTGATCTTATTGAAGAACAAGATTTTAGTTTTGTTTATTTTTTCTAGTGCTTTCTTATTTTCTATTTCATTTAGTTCTGCTCTAATCTTTGGTATTTCCTTCTTTCTACTTTCTATGGGGTTAGTTTTTTGTTATTTTTAAAATTCCTCCAGGTGTGCAGTTAGGTTTTAATCTAATGTTCTTTCTTATTTTCGGTATATGCATTTATGGCTATGATTTTCTTCTCAGTACAGCTTTGGATGCATCTCAAAGGTTTGATATGTTGTGTTGTTATTTTCATTTGTTTCAAGGTAGTAACTGATTTCTTTTGAGATTTCCTTATTTACTCACTCTTTGTCTAAGGGTGTGTTGTTTATCTTCCATATCTTTGTGCCTAATCTGGTTCACTAGCCTTTAGTGATTTCCAATTTCATTGCATTGTGATTAGAGAAATTAGTTTGTATAATCTCAATCTTTCTGAATACATTGAGAGTTGTTCTGTGGCCTAGCATGTCATCTATCTTGGAGTACGATCCATGTGCACTTGAGAATAATGTATATCTCACTGTATTTGGGTGTAGTGTTTTGTGTATATCTATTAGGTCCAGATCCTCTAATGTATTATTCAGATTATTTTTCTTTATTGATTCTATATAGAGATGTTCTGTCTAATGGTGACAATGGTGTATTAAATTTCCCCACTACAATTGTAGAGACATTTATTTCTCCACTTATTCTTCCCAGTGTTTGCCTCATGTATTTTGAGGTGCCCTGATTAAGTGCATAATTGTTTATGATTGTACTTTCTTTTTGAAAGAGTACCCCTTTTACAAATATATAGTGTCCATTTTGTCTTCTACAATAGTTTTCCATTTAAAGTCTATTTTGTCCAATATTAGTATAGCTACTCCCACCCTTTTTTGGTTGTTGTTTGCTTGTAAAATTGTTTTTCAGCCATTCGCTTTCAGCTTCCTTGAATCCTTGGGTCTAAAGTGGGTTTCTTGTAGACAACATATAGATGGGTCATATTTCCTTATCCATTCTGCCAATCTGTGTCTCTTGCCTGGTTAGTTTAGTCCATTAACATTCAGTGTTAATATACTGAAGGAATTTCTTACATCAGCCATATTTTCTTTTGGTTTATGTATGTCATATGTCATTTTTTCCTCATTTGTCTTTTTAGTTGTTCTTACACTCTCCTACAACTCTCTCTCTTCTGTTTTTCCCTTTCAAACTGTCAAACTTCCTTTAATATTTTTTAAAGGGCAGGTTTCTTATTGGCATACTCTCTTAATTTCTGTTTATCTGTGAATATTTTTAACTCTCCTTCATTTTTGAATGTCAGCTTTGCTGGATAGAGAATTCATGGCTGGAAGTTATTTTCTTTGAGTACTTTGACTATGTCTTACCACTGTCTTCTTGCCTCCATGGTTTCAGATTAGGAATCAGGACTTAATCTTACTGAGCTTCTCCTTTTTCTTGCTGCTTTGAGTATTTTCTCTTTCTCTTGAGTATTGGACATTTTGACAAGTATATGTCTTGGAGTAGGACTGTTAGGATTTATACTGTTTGGGGTGTGTCGTGCTTCCTGGACATGTATGTCCAGCTCCCTCAATAGGGTTGGGAAGTTTTCAGACATTATTTCCTTTAACACTCCTTCTGTTCCCTTTCCTTCTCTTTTCTCTCTGGGATGCCTATAATGCATAAGTTTGTGCATTTTGTGTTGTCATTAAAATCCCTAATTCCCTGCTGAATTTTTTTCTATCTTTTTATCTATCTGTTCTACTATCTGTTTGATTTTGGATGCACTGTCTTCCACATCACTAATTAATTCTTCTGCCTGTCCAAATCTGCTGATATGTGATTCCAGTGTCTTTTTTATTTCTTTTTTTTTTTAAGATTTTATTTATTTATTCATTTATCCCCCCCTTGCTGCTTGTGCTCACCGGGTCAGCTAACCACGCTGCGTGGGCTGGCTTGCCTTCACCAGGAGGACCCGGGAACAGAACCCGGGGCCTCCCATATGGTAAACGGGAGCCCTACTGATTGAGCCACAGCCGCTTCCCTCTTTTTTATTTCTTGGACTGTGCCATTCATCACCATCATATCCATTACCCTTTTATGTAGGTTTACAATTTCTTCAGTATGTTCTCCCAGTGTCTTCTTAATATCTTTAATCTCGTCCTTTACTTCATTACAGTGGTCCATGGAATTTGTTTGGAGAACACTGATCAGTTATTTGATATTCTGCATCTCATCCTCATTTTAGTTCATTCATTGGACTGGTCCATGCCTTCCTGTTTCTTAGTATGATTTGTAATTTTTCTTGCCCTATGGTCATCATTTATCTTGATGGATTTATTCAGAGATTTGCTTCTCTCTCTGTTCTAGAGTTTTGTTTAGGTGCTGGTTTTGTGTGGGTCTTAAGTTTTCTCTTTGACACTTTTTTCTTCTTGTTATATTTCCTTGCTCATTTCCATGTTACAGTTTTCTTTTGAGCCATCTATCTTCTTGTCCAGCTCCCTTGAGATCGATGCCACAAAGTCTCCCACTCCGTGGGTTCCCAGAACAGCTCACTTGGGCAGGATCCTGTCCCCAATCAGCTGTCTTTTTCAAGAGAGATTGTGGGCATCCATCTTAACCAACAACAGCTTTCCCTACTTCTCCCTCTGTTTTTTAATGGCCACCATTCTAATGTGCATAAGATGGTAACTCATTGTGGTTTTGATTTGCATTTCCAAAATTGTTCTTGATATTGAGCATCTTTTTATCTGCTTTTTAGCCATTTGTATTTCTTCCTTGAAGAAATGTCTTTTCAAGTCACTTGCCCATTTTTTAAATGGGTTGTTTGTCTTTTTATTTTTGAGGTGTAGAATTTCTTTATATATGCAGGATATTAGGCTCCTATAAGATATATGGTTGCCAAATATTTTCTCCCATTGTGTATGATGCCTTTTTACTGTCTTTATAACAACCTTTGAGTTGCAATTTTTTTTAATTTTGAGGAGATCCCATTTATCTTTTTTTTTCACTACTCATGCTTTGGTTGTGAAGTTCATGAAACCATTTTCTATTACAAGGTCCTGTGGGTGCTTCTCTATATTATCTTCCAAGGTCTTTATAGTCTTGGCTTTTATAATTAGATATTAGATCCATTTTGTGTTAATTTTTGTATAAGTTGTGAGATGGTGTTCCTCTCTCATTCTTTTGGATACAGATATCCAGTTCTCCAAAGACCATTTTTAAAATGGCCATTCTCTTCCATTTGAGTGGGCTTGGTGGCCTCATTAAATATCAGATGACTGTCTATGTGAGGATCTATATCAGAACTCTCAATTCGGTTCCATTGTTTGGTATGTCTATCCTTTTGCCAATATCATGCAGTTTTGAAGACAGTAGCTTTGTAATATGTAATAAAGTCAGGTAGTGTGATTCCTCTAATTTCATTTTTCTTTTTCATTATATCTTGGCTATTCAGGACCTCTTGCCCTTCTAAATAAATTTCATAGTTAGTTTTACCAATTCATTAAAAAATGCTGTTTTGATTTTTATTGAGATTGCATTAAATCTGTGGATTGGTTTGTGTAGGATAGACATCTTAATAACGTTTACTCTTCTTATCTATGAACAAACATAAAGGACTTATACACAAGAAACTAAACAACACTGTTAATGGAAATCAGAGATATCTTAAATAAATGGGAGAATATTCACTGTTCGTGGACACATTTTCTACATCTTGGTAATAACTATTCTAGGATTATTTCAGTATGAGTCATCCTTCTGCCTGTTGAGAACATTTTTATAAATTTCTAAATTTAATTATCAAACGTATCTACATATAACATAGGGCAATTCCCCCATGGTCCTCAATACTCTTTAAAATTATCATGAATAATTACTATCATTTGGTTGAACTTAATAATTTCATGATATCCTTGTCAAGATCTTATGTTAATTAATACAAATTTACACTTGTTGAAGAGTTGCAAATAAAATTGTAACAAATGCATAAAATGAAATACATTATTTTTGTACTGGATACAATTTTTAAAGATGCAAAGGAAAGTGATATGAGTAGTAGTGTATAAATCTATGTTCTTCAGAAACATGGACCCAACATGGACCCATGTTACAGGAACTGCCTGTAACTATTGTGGAGGCTGGTAAATCCAAATTATGTAGGGCAAGGTGGAAGCTGGTAATTGTGTTAATAGTTGACACTGAGGTGATGAGAATGAAATCAATATTGGAGGTTGTCAATCTGGAAACTTAAATAGGAATGGAGGGTATAGACTTGAGGCAGAATTTCTTCTTCTCACTGGAGCTATGTCATTTGGTCTTATATCCTACAAGTGATTAGATGAAACCCATTCACATTATAAGTAATAATTTCCTTTATTTAATCTGATTGTAGATCCGTATGCTACCTACAAAATACCTCTGGAGCAACATCTATGTCATTGTTTAATCAAACAGGTAGATATCATAATCTAGCCAAGCTGACAATTAAAATTAACCATCATTATTCATCCCTTGTTAACTTGATATCCAAACACATCTCCTTAAACCATACTTAATCTCCAAATAAAAATAATAATAAAGTCGTACTTCCACCTAACATGATACAAGTATACTTTTTGCAACTACAAATGAACTAATCCTTTCCCCAGAAGAAAATGCAAGCCCTCATTACCATTCGATTATCTACTTGACACCCTGTAATTTATATACTATAATGTAAAGTTAATATAGGATATAATACTTTGATAAGAGAGAGGAAGAACATATTATATATTTATATGTATATGAATGTACACATACATATGCATACTGTAGTAGATTGAATCTTTTATGTCCCCCGTGAAGACATGTTCATGTCTTAACACCTGATGTGGTGGATGTGAACTCTTTTGCCAATACGATCTCTGAAGACCCCATTTAGATAAGACCAAATTGAGTCAGAGTGGGCCTTAATCTGGTTTGACTGGCATTTATAAGCAAAAGAAATTTTCACACAGATATATTAGTCAATGGAAGGGAAAGATTGACAGATGATAGAGGCAGAGATTGACCACTAGCAAGCAATCAACAGGATGCCAGTTTGCTGTATTTTATTATAGTGGTCCTGGCAAACTAAAACACACACACATGCACACACACACACAGATTTACATCAATGCATACTTATTCATAACAAAATAGAAATAAATACAAGAAATACAGTCCACGTTTCTGTAAATGATCATATGCTGCTAGCTGGTATTTATAACTACCATATTCAATTACCCATTCCTTATTCATTTTAGTCTCAGGAAGCACTTCAGCTGGCCACGGACTTTTGCTTAATGGTGTAATCCTAAAAGTAATTTCTGAAGAGTATGGGCCCAAAGAAATTCTCCCTGAATTGGGTTTTTGTAGTTTTTCTCTGACTTTAATCAAGGCAATGTTAGTATAAAGAGACTTCCTAAAGGATCCCATTTTCCACACATATCTTGCCTTATCTCCACTCTTCAGGAGCAGTCCAATTTCTCTTTAATAGTTATTTGGGATGCAAGCTTACAGTTACTAGGCCATAAAGTATAAGTTACTTAGCCCACTAAAGTATATTGCCATGTGTTGGAGCAAGACGGGTCTCTATGTCTGACAGGGTTCTGGCTTCCTGAATTCCTCTCTTTCTGGGGATCATTTCTCTCCAGGCCCAGCTCCTCTGTTTTCTCCACAAGGCCAGTTGCAAGCTATCAGGTGACAAGCTCTGTCTCTCTCCCTGGGGACTGATTCTCTCCAGGCTCAGCTGCTCTTCTCCTCTGTGTGCTTATTTCCCAGGCTCCAGCTCAAAAACTCCCAACTCTGTCCTTTGCCATGTCTTTTCTTTCTGAGTCCCCACCTCACTAGGAAATGGGACTCAATGCCCTGCTGACATAGCCTAAATACCTAATCATAATTTCATCAGGTAAAAATGTTACCTTTAACAAACAGTTTACAAAAATAATCCAATAATTATTTTTGGAATGCATAAACAATGCCAAACTGCTACACCCCACCCTCTGAATTCCAAAAAAGATGTTGTAATATTCAAAAAACCTTAAATCAGTAATAATACTAAATACAAAATCATATCATAATCAGTTTAATGAAGTACAGTTTGTCTTGGGCAAATTCCTGTCTGCTGTAGACATCTGATAATTACAAAACCATTTATTTGCTTCCAATACACAAATGGACAGGAAAAGAATAAACATTTTCATTATCATTAGGAGGGAAACATGAGTCATGGGTCTTCTACAGCTCAGTAAATGATTGGGATATACTTCATTAGATGTCAAAGTCTGAGAGTCATTCTTAAGAGGATGTTTTCTTATTCCTGGGGCCTTATGAGAACTCACCCTTTCCACAGGCTTGTCCAATGGCCATTCTTTTGGTTCCACACTCATCAAGCATCTCGGTAGGCGCCAAGCTACAGACTTCACCCTCTAAAAGCATTGGGGTGATTGCCACACTTTACCCAATCTTTGGCTTAGAGTCTTGACCCTCCTTGTATTAGGCAGCCAAAGGGGTGCTGATGCAAAATATTAGAAATTGGTTGGTTTTAATAACGGGTATTTATTTGGGGTAGAAGCTTACGGTTACTGGGCCATAAAGCATAATTTTCTTCCCTCACCAAAGTCCATTGCCATGTGTTGGAGCAAGACAGCTGCCGATATTTGTGAGGGTTCAGGCTTCTTGATTCCTCTATTCCTGGGGCTCCATTTCTCTCTGGGCTTAGCTCCTCTGTTTCCTCCACAAGGCCAGCTATAAACTCTCAGGTGGACAGCTCATGTTTTTTCCCAGGGCCTTCTCTCCTTCCTTACCATGAAACTCTCTTACTTCCTGGGTCTCCAGCTTAAGACTCCAACATCAGAATGGCTCCAACTCTGTTCTTTGCCCTGCCTTTTATATTTGATCCTCCACCCACCAAAGGGTGGGGCTCAATGCCCTACTGACACGACCAAGTTAACACCTTAATCATAACTTAATCATGCCTAGACTAGCAGACCAGTTTACAAGCATAATCCAATATCTATTTTTGGAATTCATAATTACATTAAACTTCCAAACTACTACACTCCACCCTCTGAATTCCAAAAATACATTACAATATTAAAAAACCATAAATCAGTAACAATGCAAGTACAAAATCATATAATAATCAATTTAAAAAAATACAGTTTGTCTTTGCACAAAATCCCGTCTGCTTTCGATCTCTGAAACTTACAAAAACATTTAAATGTGTCCAATACACAAATGGAAAGACAAAGGATAAACATTTTCATTTTCATAAGAAGAAATTGGGAGGGAAACATGAGTCAGGTCCTCTATAGTTCAATCAACCTGCAAGGCATATTTCATTAGATGTCAAAGTCTGAAAGTCATTATTAAGATGATGCTTTCTTCTTTTTCGGACCTCATGGGGACCCACCTTTTCCACAGGCTTGCCCAATGACCATTTTCTTGGTTCCACCCTCATCACACATCTGGGTGTCAATGAAGCTACAGACCTCACTCTCCAAGAGTATTGGGGTGATTGCCACATCTTACCCTATCTTTGGGTTCAATTCTTAGCCCCTCTAGTACAGTGAGGTGATGACAACATTCCCCCTAACTTTTGGCATACATGTTCAGCCCTCTCAGAGAAACGAGTTGACCACCTGGCCTTCTCTAATCCATAAGGGACAAGAGCACCCTTCTCAGACCCATGGGGTGCTGACATTATCCACCCTAATCTTTGAGGAATGTGTCCCACCCTCCCTGTACTCTGGGGCAGCAAAACTCTCCCAGAACATTGGGTGGGAACATCCATCCTCTTCAGCTGCTGGGGCTAACTCACCCTTTCTGCATCCTGGGGTGGCAAAATTATTCCAGATCATCAGGTGGGAACATCAACTCTCTTCAACTGCTGAGGTAAACTCACCATCTCTGTACACATGGATGGGGCTCCTCTCTTTGCCCAAGGTGATGTCTTAATTCCAGATCTCAGTTTCCATGGTTTTCTTCTTACTGCTGTTTTTCCTTCAATCTGTTCTTTACATGTTCCTTTTAGTCCAAGATGACAGTGGTTTTGTTCATACAGTACTTTCAAAAACTTTGTTGGTTTAGCATGCAAGAAGCAGGGGTCCAAGTCATCAGACAGTAAGATTTTCCACAAGTCTTTCCGAGATAACTACATCTTCAATCCTGATTTACAAGTTCCAGGTTTAGTTAAGAATTCAAATGGAGCACTGTTGTCTGGGAGCTCGATTTTCAGAGGCTTGGAATTTCTGGGATCAGTTTCTGTTTTCTTTGTGCCCAAGAGTACATTCCTTAGCATATTTCTTTCATCTAGCATTTTGCTATAAGCTTCAAGGAGAAGCCAAGCCACATTCTCTGGGTTTACCTTGGAATGTTCTTCAGCTAAATGTTCAGGCTCAACATTTTCAAATTCTTTTTCCATATAACACCAGGAATTAGTCTTGCTAGGTTCTCTGCAACTTTAAAACACGCATTCCCTTTCCTCCAGTTTCCAATAACAGTTTCATCATTTACTTCTAAGGCATCAAAAAAGTCTCTTTAGCATCCATCTCACTATCAACAGTCTCTTCAAAGCACTGTTGGTCTTTTCCATCAAGCGTTTCACAATTCCTCCAAAAGATACCCCTTACCCATTTGTAAAACCATTCCAACATTTTGGTAATTGCAAAAGCATTAGCCCACTTCTGGTACCAAATTCTATATTAGTGAGACAAAGGGATGTTGACACAAAAATACCAGAAATTTTTTGGTTTTTATAAAGGGTATTTATTTGGGGTAGAAGCTTACAGTTACTGGGCCATAAAGCATAACTTTCTTCCCTCACCAAAGTCCATTGCCATGTTTTGGAGCAAGACAGCTGCCAACGTTTGCAAGGGTTCAGGCTTCTTGGTTCCTCTCTTCCTGGGGCTCCATTTCTCTCTGGGCTTAGCTCCTGTGTTTCCTCCACAAGTTCAGCTGTAGACTCTGAGGCTCTCTAGGCTTTCTTTCTCTCCACAAGGCCAGCTGTACACTCTCAGGTGAACAGCTCATGTCTTTTCCCAGGGCCTTCTCTCCTTCCTCATGATGAAGCTTTCTTATTTCCCGAGGCTCCAGCTCCACACTCCAACACCAGAACTGCTCCAACTCTGTTCTTTGCTTTGTCTTTTATATTTGATTCTCCACCCACCAAGGGGTGGGACTCAATGCCCTACTGACATGGCCCATTTAACAATCTAATCACAACTTAATCATACCCAGATTAGCAGACAGTTTACAAACATAATCCAATCTCTATTTTTGGAATTCATAATTATATCAAACTGTCAAACTGCTACACCCCTAGTACAGTGAAGTGAAGATAACATCCTCCCTAACCTTTGTAATACAGGCTCAACCCTCTCAGAGCAATGAGTTGACCACTTGCGCTTCCCTAATCCATGAGGGACAGGCACACCCCTCTCAGACCTATGATGAGATGACCTTAATTGCTCCACTCTCTCTGTACTCTGGGACAGCAAAACTCTCCCAGAACATCAGGCAGGAATATCCACCCTCTTCAACTGCAAGGGCAAATTCACTCTCTCTATACACATGTGTGTGGTTCCTCTCTTGGCCCATGGCAATGTCTTAATTCCAATTTCAGCTTCCATGGTTTTCCTCTTAAAGCTGTATCTCCTTCCTTCTCTCCAATAAATGTACTTTTTTGTCCAAGCTGCCAGTGGTTTTGTTCACACAGCTCTCTCAAAAACTTTTTCAGTTTAGCATGCAGGAAGCAAGGGTCCAAGCTATCAGACAGTAAGACTTTCCACAAGTCCTTCTGAGATAACTGCGTCTTCAATCCTGATTTACAATTCCAAGTTTAGTTAAGTCCTCAAATTGGATACTAGCACTGGGAACTTGATTTCTGAAGACTTGGAAATTTCCAGAATCAATTTCTGTTTCCTCTGTGCCCAACCGTTCTGTCCTCAGCATATTCCTCTCTTCTAGCATTTTGCTATAACCTGCAAGAAGAATCCTAACCACATTCTTTGAGTTTACTTTGGAAATTTCTTCACCTATATGCCCAGGCTTACCATTTTAAATTCTGTCTTTTCTAAAACATAGTAGTTAATCCTGCTATGTTCTCTGCAACTTTAAAACATGGATCACCTTTCCTCCATTTTCCAATTATAGTTTTCTCATTTACTTTAAAGGCATCACAAAAAGCCTCTTTAGTGTCCATACTACCATCAACAGTCTCTTCAAATTTATTTAGGCCTTTTCTACCAAGCATCTCACAATTCCTTCAAAAAAAATACTCCTTACCAATTAATAAAACCATTCCAGCATTTTGGTAATTGCAAAAGCATTTTCCCACTCCTCTGTACCAAATTCTGTATTAGTCAGCCAAAGGGGTGCTAATGCAAAATACCAGAAATCATTTCACTTTATAAAGTTCATTTACTTGGGGTAAAGGCTTACAGTTACCAGGCCATAAAGCATAAGTTACTTCCCTCACCAAAGTCTATTGCCATGGGTTTGGAACAAGATGGCTGCCAATGTCAGCTAAGATTGAGGCTTCCTAGGTTCCTCTCTTCCTGGGGTTCAATTCTCTCTGGGCTCAGCTCCTCTGTTTTCTCCACAATCTCAGGAGTAGAGTATGAGTCTCTCTATGCTTTTCTTCTCTCCACAAGGCCAGCTGTAGACTCTCAGGTGACCAGCCTACTGATGTGGCCCAAAGTTCTAATCATATTTTAATCAATTAAAAGTCAGTCCTCTGACAGACTAGTTTAAAACATAATCCAATACCTATTTTTGGAATTCATAAAAAATACCAAACTACTACACTTGATAAACTCTAATCTACTTTCTGTCACTGTGAATTTGCCATTTCTTGTCATCTAATAAAAGTGAAACAATGCAATATTTGTACTTATGTGCCTTGCTTATTTCACTGAGCATAATGTTTTTAAGTTTCTTCCGTGTTGCAAGATGTGTTATCTCCCTTGGGCTGTTCAAACATATACCATGAAATTAGTGGCCATAATCAATGGGAATTTATAAGCTTACAGTTTTGAGCCTAAAAGAATTTCCAAATCAAGGAATCACCAAAGTGATGTTTTCTACCCAAAACTGTAGCATTTTGGCTCCTCTGTCATATGTCAAGTCAAGTGGCAGAGTCTACTGATCTCATCCTTGTCCTCTGGGTTCCATTTCAATTTCCTGCTTCCTGTACATTTCTGTCTATCATATATGAATTAATGAATTCATCTATTCTTAGGATTAAGACCAATTCTTATTGGGCAGGTCCACACCTTAACTGAAGGAACCTCATTAAAATGTCCTATTGCAATGGGCTCACACCCACACAAAGGTATTAAACTTCATGTGTATGTGCCATATTCTGTGTATTTATTTATTTATTTATTTATTTATTTATTTATTTATTTATTTATTT
>JAKSZT010053939.1:574153-589173 GCA_026826555.1 Tolypeutes matacus | reverse complement strand
TTTATTTATTTATTTATTTATTTATTTATTTATTTATTTATTTATTTTTGATAAGCACTTGGGTTGTTTCCACCTTCTACCTTTGGAACAATGCTAATATAAATATTGGTGTGCAAGTTTTTGGGATCCTATTTTCACTTTTTTGGGGGTATACATGGAAGTGGCATTGCTGGGTCATATATTAATTCTATATATAATTTTGAGGAGCTACACCACTTTACATTGTTACCAACAATACCCTAGAGCTCTCCATTTCTCCACATTAACTCAAGCAAATGATATTGACATTTTAAAAAATAATAGCGATCTTTGTGGGTGTGAGGGGGCATCTTATTGTAGTGTAGATTTGCATTTCCCTAATCCCTAAAGATATTGAACATCATTCTACATGCTCATTGGTCATAAACATTTCTTCTTTGGAAAAATGTCAATTCAAGTACTTTGTTCTTTTTTTATTTTTTTTTAATTTATTAACATTATTTCAATATTACAAGTTATTTAATCAACACAAAATAACTACAATAACAATAAATATGTTTTGGTCAGTGGTTACATTCCCTCTTCCATTTTTTTTTTCCATTTCTCTATCCTGGACAAATTCTGCTCTAACTGCTTCAGTCTGTGAAAGGGATGTAGATATTATGGGGCAACAGAATGGAATTGATTTGCTTATAGTTGAAGATGCTCCTTGTTTTGGGGTTGGAGCTGGTCCACTCTAATCATTTTGTTAGTTTTCCAAGGTAGGCCCAAATAACTGGAGACTAAGGGTTGACCATTTATTTTCTGGGATTCATGACACAACAGGCATGTGAACAATCTGAAGACTTTATGTCTCTGAGAAACATACTTATCATGTAATTTGAAAATGTACTCATAATTATTAGTATAATCATGGTATTTGGGGGAAATAGATTTGTATATATTTCCAGATAAGGCCAACTTGGGGTATTGTTTTGCCAATGGTGTCAAGATATTTCAAGGGCCTTTTTTTATTTTGATCACTTTTATTTGAGGATTTGTTTACTGTGGCAGATTGTGAAATCTGACTGAAATCATAAGGTCTCTGTAATGACATCCCAACTCACTTTGAAACTTCTTAGCCATATAATCTCTATTTTATATAATATTTATACCTCTTGTTCAAGGTCTTTATACAAATGCATAACTAATTATTGCATGGGACAAAACCCTTGATGCCAGGGATGCACATCTTCAAGAGTCATAGCCCATGATAGAGGGGGCTTATTTAGTTTATTTGTAGAGTTTGGATCACAGACAGGCCACATTCGAGTAACAAAGAGGATTTGGGGAGACAACTCTTATGAATTAATCAACTTAGGCTTAAAATCATTACTGGAATAAGACACATAAGACCAAGACTTAAGATCAAGGGATGGATTATTTGGCTCTGTAATGATGAGGCTAATTTGTCAAATCAGCCAGGTAATTGTGCCCAGTTACTTGGTCAAGCAATTACTGGGCCAATTGTAATACCAGGACATTTATAGACTTTAGTTACCAGTGACTTTACTGCATAGATAGCTGATTACATCTACATTAACCAGGAAGATTGCCATCAGCAATGAGTGATGATTTATCCAATCAGTTTAATGCCTTAAAAGTGGAAGTGATTTCAGCATTCAGAGAGAATTTCCCAGCTTATCTTTGGACAGCCAATGTCTCCTGGAAACTCACCAAGGACCTTCATTGGACTTTCATCAGAGTCCCTGGTTTGCAGACTTCCTGTAGAACCTGGACTTGTGCAACCCCATGGTCATGTGAGAGACTCTTATAAAATCTCATACTATTTACAGGTATCTCCTTTTGATTCTTTTTCCCTAGAGAACCCTGACTAAAGAGCTTGGTTCTAGGAGTGGTTCTTGAGGAAGAGAATCTTAAACATGGGCTGTCTGAGTTGGTTCTGGGAGTTTTGCTGTTGCCTCTCTACTTTAATTGGACTTAAGGGTACTAATGACTACCTTTCCAATAATAAAAAGACTACTAAGAGTCCGTGGTGTGAGTTGACAATGGAGATACACAAAATAACATCACTGGATTCCCCTACTTCCTTATAAGAAACAAGGAATTGTATAAGAGTGTTTTCAACACCTTAACAAAGTTTTGTGGAGTCAAAAGGTATAATGATGTTGGCTAGCTCATCCTAGATACTCTGGATACAGTTGAAAAGGAAAGAGATGAACTAAAGTCTTCAAATTTCCAACTTAAATGCCACATGAATGATGTGAAAGTTTCTATGTTTGCTCTTAAAGAAAATCTTGTCTTCTGAAGGCAGAAGCTTGAGTTATCTGAAAACCAAACCAAACCCAAACTGTATGAGTAGCAGAGTTACAAAAGAAACTAAAATCTCAACCCCACAGTTTTTCTGTGACTAAAGTAAAGGCATTGATTGGAAAGGTGGGGAACCCAGAGTATTATGATGGAGACATACAGGATAGTGATAATATTGGTGGGCATATTGGAACCCTAAATTCTGCTGAGGCTTTACCAGGTAAACCTGGTATGTGGAAACCACACCTTGTCAACCTTTTATCACCCAAACTCAAGCTTGCCTCAAGGAGTCTGGACCTCTTTTCCACCCTGAAAGTAGCATTCACCTGGTAGTTTGCAGTTGACCTTAAGAAGAGAACAATGACCATCTTGTTTCATCACATGTCAGCTGACTTTGGTGAAAAAGCAACCTTGAGTTGGACTTTTTAGGGCATTTTAATTATAAGCTTTTTAAAAAAGATACATAGATTACATATATGACACATAAAAAAATATAAGTGATTCCCGTATTCCCAACTCCCTAACCCTCCCGCACATTCCTACATTAACAATGTCTTTCATTAGTGTGGTAAATTGGTTACCATTGTTGAACACTTATTGGAGCCTTTTCACTAAGTATGGATTATAGTTTACATTATAGTTTATACTCTCTCACACACAATTTTTAAGTTATGACAAGATACATAATGGCCTGTATCTGTCAGTGCAACATCATTTAGGACAATTACAACATCCCCAAAAGGCTCCCATATTATACCTATTTTTCCCTTTCTCTCCCCTGAGAACTTCCAGTGCCCACTGCCTGCACATCAATTATAAAAGTTCTTCCATTGCTAGAATAACAATAAGTCTATAGTAGAATAACAATAAATCTACTCTAGTCCATCATTCACTCCCTAACCATGAGGACTCTGGGATGGTGATGCACACTCCACTTCAAATTGAGAGGGAGCTTGGTTCCTATGTGTCAGATGGATGGGACTATCTTGCTTGCAGTTTTAGACTCTCAATTCCTTGGGATGGTTGTTGCCCATCATCATTTCCTTATTACTATATATATAACTAAATAAAATTAACAAGTAAAGGAAATAATGATAGTTTAAAAAATGAGATAAAATATGAAAAAAATTAAAAGAATTTGAACTAATGAAAATAATTTTAAAAATAAAAAAATTTTGACATTGTCTTTCAGCACTGTAAGTTCTGTTGTCTTGTATGTACAGTGACGTTTTCTTCCATTTATTCCCCTAGTGTTTTATTTTTTCATTTGATCCTCAAAGAAGTTTTAGGTTACAGAAATGTCATGTAAAGAATATAGGGGATTCCCATATACCCAACATTCTCTCCCTTTCCCCCATTTACCTTTAAGATGATAAGCATGGAAGCTGAGGTCTGGAATTAAGACATCTCTTTTGGCCAAGAAATGGACCCCACCCATGTGTATAAAGATGGTGAGTTTGTCCTGGCATTTGAATAGGATGGTTGTTCCAACCTACTGTTCGGGGAGAGTTTTGTGATCCCAGGCTACAGAGAGTTTGGAGCACATTCTTTGGTTCTTCAAAGAGGTAAGTTGCCACCCCACTTCCCTGAAAAGGATGAGCTGTTTCCCATATGGTTGGGAGGGTTAGATCACCATCCCATTGCTGTGAGAGGTGTGGGCCTGATCCCCATAGATTAAGAAGGATCATTTTGCCATCTCACTGCTCTGAAGAGGCTGGGCCTGTACCCCAGAGATATTGAAGAATATTTTTGGCACCTTACTGTGCTAAGGGGTTTGAGACTGTACCCCAGAAATTAGGGAAGTTGTGACCATCACCCCAATATTATTGTAGGATGAGCTATGGAGTCGGTAACCACCCAGATGCTTGATGATGGTGAAAGCAATAAAATAGTTATTGGTTAAACCTGTAGAAAATGTGGGCCCCCATTATGTCATAAGGAAAAGGAAGAAATCTCCATTTTAAATATGATTCTCAGAATTTGTAAACAAATGGAGTATGCCCTATAGGTTTTTGGGAACTGTTGGTGACCTGTGACTCATGTTTCCCTCTGAAATTCTCCTTGTGGTAATGGAAATGTACATACTAAGTCAATCTCTCTTTATATTGGAAGCAAATAACTTGTTTTGTAAGTTTCACAGGTCTACAGGCAGAAGGGACATTGGACCAAGGCACATTGTACATCTAAAATTGATTGTTATGTAATTTTATAATTAACAATGTTACTGAAAGGACTTAAAGTTTATTTTGAATATTGTAATATCTTTTTGGGATTCAGAGGATGGAGTGTGACACTTTTCGATTATTTTGTGAATCCCAAAAAGAGAAAGATTATATTTCTATGCTATACTATTCTCTCTGTTTTTTTAATAGCTGGCAGTCAAATGGGTGTAAGATGGTATGACATTGTAGTTTTGATTTGCATTCCCCTAATAGCCATTTGTATTTCTTCCTTGGAAAAGTGTATTTTCAGGTCACTTTCCATTTTTTAAATGGGTTGTTTGTCTTTTAATTTTTTGGTGTACGATTTCTTTATATATGCTGTATAATAGGCTCCTATCAGATGTATGGTTGCCAAATATTTTCTACCATTGGTAGGCTGCCTTTTTACTTTCTTGATAACACCCTTTGAGGTGCAAAAGTTTTTAGTTTTAAGTAGATCCCATTTATCCATTTTTTCTTTCACTGCTCATGCTTTGGGTGTGAAGTTCATGAAACCATTTCCTATTAAAAGGTTATAAAGATGCTTCCCTACATTATCTCCCAAGATCATTATGGTCTTGATAATTATATTTAGATCTTTTTTGCATCTTGAGTTGATTTTTGTATAAGGTGTGAGATGGTGTTCCTCTCTCATTCTTTTGGATATGGATAACCAGTTATCCAAGCACCAATTATTGAAGTAGCCATTCTCTCCCAATTGAGTGGTCTTGGTGGCCTTGTTGAATGTCAGATGACTGTATATGCAAGGATCTATATCAGAATGCTCAGTTTGCTTCTATTTGTCGGTATGTCTAACTTTGTGATAATACCATGCAGTTTTGACAACTTTTACTATGTAATATGCTTTAAAGTCAGATAGTGGAATTCTTCCAATTTCATTTTTATTTTTCAATATGTCTTTGGCAATTCAGAGCCTCTGACATTTTGAAAGTTCATTTTTCCAATTCATTAAAAAATGCTATGTTGATTTTTATTGGGATTGCATTAAATTAGGATTAATTTAATCCTGTCTTCTTCAGTGTTTTTAACAGGAAAAGGTACTGTATTTTGTTGAATGCTTCTCCTGCATCTATTGAGATGAACATGTGAATTTTTTCTTTTGATCTCTTTCTGGGGCACATTAACATTGAATGACTTTCTTATGTTGAACCATTCTTGCATACTCGGGATGAAACCCATTTGATCATCATGTATAAATAGTTTGATGTGTTGTTGAATGCAATTAGCAAATATTTTGTTGAGGATTTTAGCATCTAGGTTCATTAGAGAAATTGGTTTGTAATTTTCCTTACTTTTGGCATCTTTGTTTGGCTTTGGTATTAGGGTAATATTGGCATCATAGAATAAGTTAAGCTACGTTCTTTCTAATTCTGTATTTTGGAAGAGTTTAAGCATGGTTGGTGTTAGTTCTTTCTAGAATGTTTGTTATAATTCACATGTGAAGCCATCTGGTCCAGGGCTCTTCTTAGTTAGGAGGTGTAGCAGCTTTGACAGTTTGATATAGTTATGAATTCTAAAAATAGATATTGGATTATGCTTGTAAAGTTGTCTGTTATTCTGGGTATGATTATGTTATGATTAGGGCATTGACTGGGACACATAGTAGGGCATTGAGCCCCACCCCTTGGTGGGTGGGGAATAAAATTGAAATGGCATGGCAAAGGACAGAGTTGGAGTAGTTCTGATGTTGGAGTCTTGAGCTGGAGTCCCGGGAATTAAGAGAGCTTCGTCGTGAGGAAGAAGAGAAGGCCCCAGGAAAAGACATGCGCCGTTTGTCTGAGATTCAACAGCTGGCCTTGTGGAGAGAGGTAAAGCCTAGAGAGCCTCATACTCTACAGCTGACCTTGTGCAGGAAACAGAGGAGTTGCACCCAGAGAGAAATGGAGCCCTGGAAAGAGAGGAACCCAAGAAGCCTCAACCCTGGCAAACATTGACAGCTGTCATGCTCCAACATGTGGCAATGGACTTTGGTGAGGGAAGAAACTTACACTTTATTTTCTGGTAACTGTGTACTTCTACCCCACATAAATACCCTTTATAAAGACCAACCAGCTTCTGATATTTTGCATCAGCACCCTTTTGGCTGACTAATACAGGAGGTTTTTGATGACTGAGTGTCTCTCTTTATTTGTAATGGAAGGTTGAGTTCATTAATTTCTTCTTTAATCAACATAGGCTTTTTTATGAGTTTCTAGGGATTTCTCCATTTCCTCTAAATTATCATTTTTGTTGGCTTATGATTTTTCAAAGTATTCTTTTATGATACTCTTTATTTCTGTGGGGTCAGTGGTGATATATCCTTCCTCATTTCTTATTATGTGTATTTGCATTTTCTCTCTTTTTTTCTTTGTTAACTAGGTAAGGGTTACTCAATTTTATTAATCTTCTCAAAGAACCAGCTTTTGGTTTTGGTCATTTTTTCCAGTGCTTTGTTGTTTTCAATTCCATTTAGTTTTGCTCTAATCTTCATTATTTACTTCCTTCTACTTTATTTTGGGTTAGTTTGTTTTTGTTTCTCCAGCTCCTCCAGGTGTGCATATAGGTCTTCAATTTTAGCTCTTTCTTCTTTTTTAATGTATGCATTTACGGCTGTGAATTTCCCTTTCAGTACTGCTTTTGCTGCATGCCATAGGTTTTGATATGTTGTGTTGTCATTTTCATTCATTTCGAGGTAGTTATTGATTTCTTTTGAGTTTTCCTCCTTGACCCACTCTTTTCTAAGAGTGTTTTGTTTAATTTCCATATCTATGTGTCTAATCTGGTTTTCTGGCCATTATTGATTTCCAATTTCATTCCACTGTGGTCAGAGAAATTACTTTGTATAATTTAAATCTTTCTGACTTCATTGAGATTGTTTCTGTGGCCTACCATGTGGTCTACCTTTGAGTATTATCCATGTGCACTAGAGAAGAATGTATATCCTGTTTAATTTGCATGTAGGGTTCTGTTTATATCTTTTAGATCCAGATCCTGTGATGTATTATTCAAAGTCTTTATTTCTTTATGGTTTTTTTGTTGAGATATTCTGTCTTATGGTGATAATGATGTATTAAAGTCCCCCAGTAAAAATGTAGAGGCATCTATTTCTCCACTTAGTTTTTCCAGTGTTTGCCTCACATGGTTTGCAGTGCCCCTGGTAGGTGTGTAGCTATTTATAATGTTTCTTTCATCTTGGAAGGTAACTCATTTCACTAATATATAGTGTCTGTCTTTCTCTCTTATGATAGTTTTTCATTTAAAGTTTATTTCGCCCAATAGTGGTATAATGAATCTCACCATCTTTGGTTACTGTTCACTTGTAAGATTTTTTTCCAGCCATTCACTTACAGCTTCCTTGAATCCCTGGGTCTAAAGTGGCTTTCTTGTAGACACATATAGATGGGTCAGAATTCCTAATTCATTCTGCCAATCTGTGTCTCTTGACTGCTGAGTTTAATCCATTAATATTCATTATTATTACTATCAAGCTATTACTTACATTAGCCATATTTTCTTTTGGGTTTATGTAAATCATATGCTGTTGTTATTTCTCCTTTTCTCCTGTTACTTGTTATTACACTCTTCTTCAACTCTTTCTTTCCTGTTTTTACCTTTCAACCAGCAAAATTCCCTTTAGATTTCCTTGAAAGACAGCTTCCTATTGGAATACGCTATTAATTTCAGTTTATTTGGGAATATTTTGAACACTCCGTCATTTTTGAATGCCAGTTTTAGAGAATTCTTGGTGAGAGGTTTTTTTTTTTTTTTTTTTTTTTTTATAGCACCTTTACAATGTTATACCTCTGCCTTCTTGCATGCTGGTTTCAAATAAGTAATCAGCACTTAATCTTTTTGAGCTTACCTTGTGTGTGATGTTTCTCTTTTTTCTTCCTGGTTTCAGAATTTTCTCTTTGTCTTGAGCATTGGAGATCTTGACAAGTATGTATCTTGGAGTAGACCTTTTGGGATTTAAAATTTACACTGTTTGGGGTGCACTGAGCTTCCTGGACTTGTACATCCATTTACCTCAATTGGGTTGGGAAGTTTCAGGCATTATTTCCTCAAACACTCCCTCTGTACTCTTTCCCTTCTCTTCTCCCTCTGGGATGCCTATAATGCATATGTTTGTGCATTTTCTGTTGTCCTTCAAATCCCTAATTTCCTGCTGGATTTTTTCTATCTTTTTATCTATCTGTTCTATTATTTGTTTGATTTCAGATGTACTGTCTTCCACATCAGTAATTCTTTCCTCCACCTGTTCAAATCCACTGTTATGTGCTTCCAGTGTCTTTTTGATTTCTTGGATTGTGCAATTCATCACCATCATATCTGTTTTCTTCTTATGTATGTGTACAATTTATTCAGTATGTTCTCTGAGTGTCTTCTTTTTTAAAATCTTTTTTTTAATATTTTTATTTGGTTTGTTTTTTTTATTTTTTAAAATATACTTTGATCACATAAATGTTACAAAAAAGATATAGGGATTCCCATATGCCCCACTCCAAACACCCCCCACTCCCTACCACATAAATATCCTTCATTAGTGTGGCACATTCATTGCAGTTGATAAATGCATCCTGGGGCATTCCCATTAAGCTTGGACCACACAGTTCTGCATGTTATGTGATGACAAAAAATGGTCTACATCTGTCATTGCAATGACAATCAGGACTATACCCAAGTCCTGAAAAAGCCCCCATATTACAATTGTTTTTCACTCTCCCTGTGCCCATAACTTCCAGTGGCCACTGGATCCACATCAATATTGTGGGCTTGGTTGCTTTGTTGAATATCAGATGATTTGTGTGAGCATTTATATCAGAACTCTCAATTTTGTTCCATTGGTCAGTGAGCCTATCCTTATGCCAATATCATGCAGCTTTGACCACTGTAGCTTTTTAGCATGCTTTAAAATCAGGTAGTGTGATACCTCTAATTTCATTTATCTTCTTCAATATGTCTTTGGCAATTTGGGACTTCTTACCCTTCCAAATAAAAACCTAGTAAGATTTTCCAATTAATTTAAAAAAGCTGTGTAGATTTTTATTTGGATTGCATTAAATCTGTAGATTATTTTGGGTAGGATAGGCATCTTAATGATGTTTAGTCTTCCTATCCATGAACAGGGAATATTCTTCCATTTATTTAAGTCTTTTTTTATTTCCTTTAACAGTATTGTGTGGCTTTCTGTACATAAGTCCTTTACATCTGTAAATAAATTTATTCCTTGGTATTTGATTCTTTTAATTAATTTTGTGAATGTTATTTTTTTCTTGATTTCCTCCTCAGATTGCTCATTATTTGTGTACTGAAATGCTACTGATTTTTGAACATTGATCTTACAAACTGCAAAATTAATTAATTCATTTATGTGTTCTAGAATCTTTGCTAGATTTTTTTTGATTTCTCAAAAAATAAATAAAAAATAAAAAAATAAAAAAATATTTGTTGATTTCTCAGAGCTTCTTATGTATAGGATCATGTCATCTGAAAATAGTAAAATTTTTACTTCCTCCTTTCCAATTTGGATGCATTTTATTTTATTTTTTTTAATTTTTAATTTTTTATAGTTATAATATGGTTTTTTTATTGTGAGTAAAAATCAAATTTTTCACAATACATCAATATTTGTAAAATGATATATAAATATATATGCATATATGTGCATTTGCTTACATAAATGTTTATATAAATATATATTTAAAAGGTGCTTAGATTACCTAGATATTACACAGAAATTACAGGGATTCCCATGTTTCCCACCTCCCACAACATCCCACACAAACATCCTTCATCAGTGTGGCACATCACCTGTAATGGATATACACATCCTGAGGCCTTGCCACCAAGCATAGACCACAGTTCACATCATAGACCACACTATCTCCCACACAGTTGGGTATGGTATATGCTAATGTAAAATGGTCTACATCAGTCACTGCAACACCACTCAAGACAATCCCCAAGTCCTGAAAAAGCCCCTGTTTTTCAACTGCTCTTCCCCTCCCTACCCCAAAAGTGTCCAGTGGCCACCGGCTCCACCTCACTGTTATAATTTCTTCCATTCCTTGAATCACAATATGTCTACAACAGAATAACATTAAGTCCACTCTGGTCCATAGCTCTTCCCCCAATCCTGAGGGGACTGGAAAGCTGACGTCCACTCCACCTCCAAGTGAGAGAGGGCTTATATCCTATGGATACAGTGGATGCGATTATCCTGCCTGCAGCTGCAGGCCCTCTCCATTCTCTTGGATGGGTGTTGACCATCATCATATCCTCGCCCGGTGACTTGGATGAGTCCATTGAGCTGTAGGGTAGGAGTTGCAGCTCAATGGAGATTCCAGGCACAGCTGGCACATAGGTAGGCCAGAGGCTCTGGTCTCTGGAAGTACACATAAAAACTCCAGCATCACATATAGGTTTGAATAGAAGGGACTGTTGGACCATGTGCAGGGTGGACTTATTTAAGTCCAACTCTGTCACTCTCAGGAGCCAGATTCCAAAGTAGGGCCTACTAATAAGGCATCAATTTCTGGGGCTATCATGCCTTATATAGGACCTGGGTGTCTCCAGAGCCCCAGGAGCCCCTCTCTGTGGGGTAATATCCACTTTGCTGTTCTATGAGATACTACTGAGTTGTGCAAAAGTGTTGCCTCTGGGATGACCTCCCAACTCTCTTTGAAGTCTCTTAGCCACATTAACTCATTTCTCTTTACCTTTTCCCCCTTTTATTCAAGTTTTTTTCTAATCATGTTGCCAGTTGGCACCTGGTATTAATCCCTCGTTGCCAAGGAGGCTCATCCCCCGGAGTCACGTCCCACGTTGGGAGGAAGGTAATGCATTCATATGCTGAGTTTGGCTTAGAGAGAGGCCACATTTGAGCAATAAAGAGGCTCTCAGGTGGCAACCCTTAGGCACCCCATAACAGTAGGCTAAGTTTCAATTACAAGCAAAGACTCATAAGGCTAGGCATCAATAACAAGAACCCATCATTGGGCCATCCTCTTTTGCCAGACACTGCCCCTGCAATCAGGGGACTGTTGCTGCTCCCTTGGAGAATGTGGCAGAGCTCTCCAGGCTGGGAATTAACATTCCCTCATTTATTGAGTGATTGTCTACCCACCATGACCATGCCCCATCCCTTGATCATTTGAACAATTTTATATATCTTTCATGTATATTCACATGAAATTACACCCATGAATCCCCCATCCAAGACAACCCCCACCAATGCTCCTCTGCAGCCCCCATTGTAACCCTTCTGTGATCTAAACCTTCCTTGAACATGAAGCCCATATAATAACCAAATAAAATTAATAGGTAAAAGAAATAATAATGATAAGCTTAAATGCAAGAGATAAGTACAAGGAAATTCTGAAAAAAAATACTAAACTAAAAATAAAATATAATTAGCAGATTGGGACATTCAAAAAATGGGAAAAAACAAAAAAAAATCCTTTTTTAATAAAAATATATATTTTTCCTGTATTATCGAATGTCCAGTGTACCATGATACCTTCCCCTTCTCATTCCCCAGAGTCTCCCAAATTTTCATTTAATTTTCAAAGAAGTTTTAGGTCACAGCAAAGTCACACAGGGAATACTAAAGATTCCCACATACCCAACCTCCCTCCCCCTTCTCCACCCCATATTAAAACCTTTTTTTAAAAATGGATGTTAGCATTATTATAACTGTTATACAGATTGTAAAATATAGCAACTAAACATTGTCAATGGTTTACAGTATAGTTTACAATTTAGATGGTACAGTTTAATAATTTTTTATGATATTTACCATGTCCTGTGTCCATTACTATAAGGTAATGCAAAACCTTTCCCATGACCACTAAATATCCCTTTTAATATTAACTGTTCTTCCTCCCCATCCCCTGGGGCATAAGACACTCCCCTGTCTTGACTCATGGCAAGACAAGATTCATAGTTACATGCCCTGTGTATTTCAACCTGCCCTTCCTAATCTATACACTTGTCAATTCTGCACCCACAAATGTAGTAATATCCCTACCCATCTGTCCTATCCATCAATATGCAAATATACTCTATCCCTTTACCATAGATTATGTCCATATGGGTGATGGCTCAAATCCTACTCTTTTCTTTCTCTCCCTTGTTAACCTATCTTTCAGACAATGGTTCTCAGAGACTGCTCACTTTCCTCAGTTCAATTCAAAGAGGTCATATATTGTTCATCCTTCAAGGCCTGGCTTGCTTCTCTCAACATATGGTCTTCAAGATTCATCCACTTTATTCCGTGTGTTAGCACTATATTCCTTCTTACATCTGGGTAATACTTCATTGTATGTATGTACCACATTTTCCTTATCCATTCTTCTGTTGATGGGCACCGGGGCTGATTCCATCTTTTGGCAATGGTGAACAATGCCGCTATGAACATCGGTGTGCATATATCTGTTCGTGCCTTTGCTTTCAGTTCTTCTGGGTATATACCCAGCAGTGAAATTGCTTGATCATACGGAAGATCTATTGTTAGTTTTCTGAGGAACCGCCAAACTGTCTTCCACAGTGGCTGAACCATTCCACAATCCCATCCGCAGTGGATGAGTGTTCCTATTCCTCCACATCCTCTCCAACATTTAGAGTCTGCTCTTTTTTTAATAGCTGCCATTCTGATGGGTGTAAGATGGTATCTCATTGTAGTTTTGATTTTCATTTCCCTGATAGTAAGCAATGTCAAACATTTTTAAATGTGCTTTTTAGCCATTTGTATTTCTTCCTTGGAGAAGTGTCTTTTCAGTTCACTTGCCCATTTTTTAATGGGTTGTTTGTCCTTCTTTTTACTTCCTTTAGGTTTATTTTGTTGTTGTTTTTCCAATTCTTCCAAGTGTGCAGTTAGGTCTTCAATTTTAGCTCTTTCTTATTTTTTAATATATGTATTTATGGCTATGAGCTTCCCTCTCAGGACTGCTTTCGCTGCATCCCATAGGTTTTGATATGTTGTGCTGTCATTTTCATTAGTTTCAAGGTAGCTACTGATTTCTTTTGTGATTTCTTCCTTGATCCACTGTTTTGTCTAAGAGTGTGTTGTTTAACTTCCATATCCTTGTGCCTAACCTGTTTCCCTGACCCTTAGTGATTTCCAATTTCATTCCATTGTGATCAGAGAAATTACTTTGTATAATCTCAATCTTTCTGAATTCATTGAGAGTATTTCTATGGCCTAACATGTGGTCTATCTTGGAGTATGATCCATGTGCACTCGAGAAGAATGTAAATCCTGCTGTATTTGGGTGTAATCTTCTGTATATGTCTATTAAGTCCAGGTCCTCTAATGTATTGTTAAGTGTTTAATTCTTTGTTGATTCTCTGTCTAGATGTTCTGTCCAGTGATGATAATGGTGTATTAAAGTCCCCCACTATAATTGTAGAGGCAATTATTTCTCCACTTAACTTTTCTAGAGTTTGCCTCACGTATTTTGAGGCACCCCAATTAGGTGCGTAAATGTTCATAATTGTTCTCTCTTCTTGAGAGATTACCACTTTTACTAATATATAGTGTCCATCTTTGTCCCTTACAATAGTTTTGCGTTTAAAGTCTACTTTGTCTGATATTAGAATAGGTATTCCTGTCCTTTTTTGGCTATTGTTGGCTTGTAAAATTGTTTTCCAGCCATTTACTTTCTGCCTCCTTGAATCTCTGGGTTGAAGGTGGGTTTCTTGTAGTCAGCATATAGATGGGTCATATTTATTTATCCATTCTGCCAATCTGTTACTCTTGAGTGGTGAATTTAATCCATTAACATTCAGTGTTATTACTCACAATTAATTTCTTACTTCAGCCATATTTTCTTTGGATTAATATATGGCATATGTTGTTTTGTATCTGTTTTTGTCATTTTAGTTGTTTTTAACCTCTCCTCCAACTCTCTCTCCCTTGATTTTTCCTTTCAACTTGTAGAACTTCCTTTATTATTTCTTGAAGTGCAAGTTTCTTATTGGCATACTCTCTTAATTTCTGTTTATCTGTGAATATTTTGAACTCTCCATCATTTTTGAATGCCAGTTTTGCTAGATAGAGAATTCATGGCTGGAAGTTTTTTTCTTTTAGTGCTTTGACTATGTCATAGCACTGTCTTCTTTCCTCCATGGTTTCAGCTGAGAAATCAGCACTTAATCTTATTGTGCTTCATTTGTATGTGATGGTTTTCTTTTCTCTTGCTGCCTTGAGTATTTTCTTTTTGTCTTGAGCATTGGACATTTTGACAATTATATGTCTTGGAGTTGGCCTGTTGGGATTATACTGTTTGGGGTGCACTTTGCTTCCTGGATCTGCACATCCATCTCTCTCAATATAGTTGGGAAATTTTCAGCCAGTATTTCCTTCAACACTCCTCTGTACCCTTTCCCTTCTGTTCTCCTTCTGGATGCCCATAATGTTTGTGCATTTTGAGGTTGTCAGTTAAATCCCTGAGTCCCTGCTGGATTTTTTCTATTTCTATTTATTTATTTATTTATTTATTTATTTATTTATTTATTTATTTATTTATT
>JAKSZT010053939.1:487853-574143 GCA_026826555.1 Tolypeutes matacus | reverse complement strand
ATTTATTTATTTATTTATTTATTTATTTATTTATTTATTTATTTATTGTCTATCTGTTCTACTATCTGTATTGTCTTCCACATCACTAATTCTTTCTTCTGCCTGTTCAAATCTGCTGTTATGTGAATCCAGCATCTTTTCGATTTCTTGGATTGTGCCATTCATCACCATCATATCAGTTATCTCTTTGCATATGTTTACAATCTCTTCAGTATGTTCTCCCAGTGTCTTCTTTATATCCTTAATCTCTTCCTTCACTTCATTAAGTTGGTTCATGATATTTGTTTGGGAATCTTTCATTAGTTGTTCGATGTTCTGCATATATTCCTGGTTTTTAATTTGTTCTTTGGAGTGGTCCATGTCTTCCTGTTCCTCAGTGTGCTTTGTAATTTTTTGTTTCCCTCTAGTCATCATTTTATTTTGCTGGGTTTATTCAGTTGTTTAACTTCTCTCTCTCCTCTAGAGTTTTATTTAGCTGGTGGTTCTGTGTGTGTGTTAAGTTTTCTCTTTGACACTTTTTCTTCTTATTTTGTTTCCTTGCTTCTTTCTATGTTATGAATCTCCTCCGATCGCTCCACACCGTCGATCTGCCCGCTTCTAGATGATCCAAGCTTCTCGCTCCATGCACACACAGCACAGACCCTCGGGCAGGACCCCGTCCACAATAGGCCATCCCCAGAGAACCAGCCAATTAGTACCCTCCTAAACCAATGTCATCTTGCCTCTGCAGTGAAACTTCTTTGTCATATTGTCAAAGGAACATTCCCTCCTCTGTACTTTCAACCTCATACCCACAAATCCCAAGTGTTCACCTAGTCCCTCTCCCATCTCTTCCCTCAGTATCATGGGTATTCTAACCCAACTTTTCCAATCTACCCACCTGTCAACCCTGCACCGACAAATCCAATAATATCACTACCCACTTATCCTATCCCTTCAATGTGCAAATACACTCTATCAATTTATTATAGATTATATCCGCATGGGTGATGGCTCACAACTTTCTCTTTTCTTTCTTGTAAATCTATATTTCAGTCAATAGTTATCAGAGACTGCTCAATTTCCTCAGTTCAAATCAGTGAGGTCATGTACTGTTCATTCTTCAATGCCTGAATTGCTTCACTCAACATAAGGTCTTCAAGATTCATCCATGTTATCCCATGTTATTCCTTCTTACAGCTGATTAATATAAAATTGTATATATGTACCACATTTTGTTTATCCATTCAGCTTTTGATGGGCACCTGGGTTGATTTCAACTTTTGGCAATAGTGAACAATGCTGCTATGAACATTGGTGTGCATATATCTGTTCGTGTCTTTGCTTTCAATTTTTTTGGTATATACCCACCAGTGGAATCGCTGGATCATATGGAAGATCTATAGATAGTTTATTGGGGAACCACCAAACTGTCCTCCACAGTGGCTGGACCATTCCACAATCCCACCATCAGTGGATGAGGATTCCCATTCCACCACATCCTACCCAACACTTATAGTCTATTGTTTTTTAATAGCCACCATTCTAAAGGGTGGAAGATGGTATCTTGTATTTTTGATTTTCATTTCTCTAATAGCTAGAGATGTCGAGTATTTTTTCATGTGCTTTTTAGCCATTTGTATGTCTTCTTTGGAAAGTGTCTTTTCAAGTCACATGCTCATTTTTTGAATGGGTTGTTTGTCTTTTAATTTTTGAGTTGTAGGATTTCTTTATATATGCAGGACATTAGCCTCTTATCTGATATATAGTTGCCAAATATTTTCCCCATTGAGTAGGCTGCCTTTTTATTTTCTTTAGAATGTTCTTTGAGGTGCAATTTTTTTTTATTTAGACGAGATCCCATTTATCCATTTTTTCTCTTGCTGCTCATGCTTTAGGTGTGAAGTTCATGAAACCATTTCCTATTACAAGGTCCTGTAGATGTTTCTCTACATCATCTTTCAAGTTCTCTATGTTCTTGGCTTGTATATTTAGATCTTTGATCCATCTTGAGTTGATTTTTGTATAAGGTGTGAAATGCTGTTCCTCTCTCATTCTTTTGGATATGGATATTCAGTTCTCCATGCACCACTTGTTGAAGAGGTCATTGTCTCCCAACTGAGTGGTATTGTTGGCCATTCTTTCCCAAATATGTGGGATTGGTGGCCTTTATATTCTGATATAAATCCTTATATGCAAGGATTTATATCAGAACTCTCAATTAGGTTCCATTGGTCAATGTGTCTATCCTTGTGCCAATACCATGCATTTTTTAACACTGTAGCTTTGTAGTATGTTTTAAAGTCAGGTAGTGTGATACCTCCAACTTCAATTTTATTTTTCAATATGTCTTTGGTGATTTGAGCCTCTTACCCTTCCAAATAAATTTTGTAGTTGGTTTTTCCAATTCCTTAAAAAATACAGTGATGATTTTTACTGGGATTGCATTAAATCTGTAGATTAATTTGGGTAGGATAGACAGCTTGATGATGTTTAGACTTCCTATATATGAACAGGGATTATCCTTCCATTTATTTAAGTCTTCTTTGATAACTTTTAACAGTGTTGTGTAGTTTTCTGTATATATGTCCTTTACATCTTTAGCTAAATTTATTATTAGATATTTGATTCTTTTAATTATTATTGTAAATGGTATTTTTTTCTTGAATTCCTCCGCAGATTGCTTGTTATTGGTGAACAGAAATGCTACTAATTTTTGAGCATTGATCTTATAGCCTACAAAGTTACTGAACTTTAAAAATTTTAGAAGGTTTTTTGTAGATTTCTTTGGGCTTTCTAAGTACAGGATCATTTTGTCTGCAAATAATGACAATTTTACTTCTTCTTTTCCAATTTGGATGCCTTTTATATCTTTTCCTTGCCTCAGTTCTCAAGCAAGTATGTCTAAGACAATATTAAATAGGAGTCGTGATAGTGGGCATCCTTGTCTTGTTCCCAATATCAGAGAGAAGGCTTTTAGGATTTCACCATTGAAGATGATGTTAGCTTTGTGTTTTTCATATATACCCTTTACCATGTTCAGAAAGTTTCCTTCTATTCCTATCTTTTGCAGTGTTTTTATCAGGAAAGGGTGCTGTATTTTGTTGAATGCTTTTTCTGCATCTATAGAGATGATCATGTGATTTTTTTTCTTTCAATCTGTTTATGTAGTGTATTATATTGACTGATTTTCTTATGTTGAACAATCCTTGCATACCCGGGATGAAACCCACTTGATCGTGGTGTATAATTCATTTGATATGTTGTTGAATGCGACGAACAAGTATTTTGTTGAGGATTTTAGCATCTAGGTTCATTAGAAAAATTGGTCTTTAATTTTCCTTTCTCGTGGTATCTTTGTTTGGCTTTGGTATTTGGGTAACATTGACATCATTGAATGAGTTTGGCAATGTTCCTTCTACTTCTATTTTTTTGTAGATATTAAGCAGAATTGGTGTTCACTCTTTCCAAAAGTTTTGGTAGAATTCATCTGTGAAGACTTCTGGTTCTGGGCTTTACTTAGTTGGCATGTTTTTAATGACTGAGCCTATCTCTTTACTTGTAATTGGACTGTTGAGTTCATCAATTTCTTCTTTCTTCAATGTAGGTTGCTTGTGAGTTTCTAGGAATTTGTCCATTTCCTAATAATTTTTCAAAGTATCCTCTTATGATACCCTTTATGTCAATGGGGTCAGTAGTGATATCCCCTTCTTCATTCCTAATTTTGCATATTTGCAGCTGCTCTCTCTTTTTCTTTGTTTGTCTGTATAAGAGTTTGTCAATTTTATTGATCTTCTCAGAGAACCAGCTTTTGTTTTTGCTTTGTCTTTTTTTTCCTAGCACTTTCTTATTTTCTATTTCATTTAGTTCTTCTCTAATCTTTGTTATTTCCTTCATTCTACTTCCTTTGGGGTTAGTTTGTTGTTGTTTTTCCAATTCCTCCAGGTGTGCAGGTAGGTCTTCAATTTTAGCTCTTTCTTATTTCTTAAAATATGCATTTGTGGCTAAGAATTTCCCTCTCAGTAGAGCTTTGACTGCATCCCATAGGTTTTGATATGCTGTGTTGTCATTTTCATTCAGTTTGAGGCACATTGAGATTTTCTCCTTGACCTACTGTTTATCTAAGAATGTGTTGTTTAACTTCCATATCTTTGTGCTTAATCTGTTTCTCTGGCACTTGGTGATTTCCAAATTCATTCCATTGTTGTCAGAGGAATTATTTGTATAATCTCAATCTTTCTGAATTCATTGAGATTATTTCTGTGGCCTAATATGTGTAGTATCTATCTTTGAGTATTATCGATGTGCACTTGAGAAGAATGTATGTCCTGCTGCATTTGTGTATTGTTTCTGTATATGTCTATTAAGTCCAGATCCTCTAATATATTTACCAAAGTCTTTGTTTCTTTATTAATTCTTTTTGGAGATGTTCTCTCTAATTGTGATAATCATGTATTAAGTCCCCTGGTAAAATTGTAGAGGCATCTATTTCTTTACTTAGCTTTTCCAGAGTTTGCCTCATGTATTTTGAGGCACTCCTGATAGGTGCCAAAATGTTTAGTATTGTTCTTTCTTCTTGAAAAATTACACCTTTCACTAATATACACTGTCTGTCTTTGTCTCTTACAATAGTTTTGTATTTAAAGTCTATTTTTACCTATACTAATATATATAGCTATTCTTGCCCTTTTTTGGTAATTGTTTGCTTGTAAGATTTTTTTCTAGCCATTCACTTCAGCCTCCTTGAATCCCTGGGTCTAAGGTGGATTTCTTGTAGACAACATATATTTGAGTCATATTTCCTAATCCATTTTGCCAATCTGTGTCTCTTGATTGGTGAATGTTATTGCTCTCAAGGAATTGCTTATATTAGCCATATATTCTTTGGGTTTATGTATCTCATATATTGTTTTTATTTCTCTTTTTGTCTTTTTAGTTATTAATATACTCTTCCTCAACTCTCTCTCTCCTGTTTTTTTTCCTTTCAACCTGTGGAACTCCCTTTTTGTATTTCTTGAAATGCAGTTTTCTTATTGGCCTACTCTCTTAATTTCTGTTTTTCTGTGAATATTTTGAACTCTCAATCATTTTTGAATGTCAGTTCTGCTAGATAGAGAATTCTTGGCAGGAAGTTTTTTCTTTAACTACCTTAATTTTGTCATACCACTGCCTTCTTGCTTCCATGGTTTCAGATGAGAAAGCAGCACTTAATCTTATTGTATTTCCCTTGTATATGATGGTTCTCTTTTCACTTGCTTCTTTCACTGAGCAGGCCTGTTCAGATTTATACTCTTTGTGGTGTGCTGCACTTCCTGAAGTTGTACATCATTCTTCCTCAAAAGAAATGAGAAGTTTTCAGCCATTATTTTCTCCAACACTCCATCTGTCCCCTTTCCCTTCTTTTCTCCCTCTAGGATGCCTATAATGTATATGTTTGTGCTTTTTGTGTTGTCTTTTGAATCTCTAAGTTCCTGATGGATTTTTTCCATCTATCTGTTCTATCTATCTGTTCTACTGTCTGTTTGATTTCATACGTACTCTCTTCCACATCTCTAATTTTTCCTCCGCCTCTTCAAACCTACAGTTATCTGCTTCCATTGTCTCTTTGATTTCTTTGATTGTGCCATTCATCACCATCATATCGGTTATCATTTCAAATATGTTTACAATTTCTTCACTATATTTTCCCAGTGTCTTCTTAATATCCTTAATCTCTTCCTTACTTCATTAATTGGGTCCTTCATATTTGTTTGGACAGCTTTGATTAGTTGTTCAATGTTCAACACCTCACCCTGGTTTTCAATTTGTTCACTGGAATGAGCCATATCTTCCTATTTCTTAGTATGGTTTGTAATTTTTTTTTTTTTTTACACCTCATCATCTTTTATCTTAATGGGTTTATTCAGTTGATTAGCTTCTTTCTTTACTCTAGGGTTTTATTTAATTGCTGTATTTGTGTGTGTGTTAAGTTTTTTCTTTGACAATTTTTTTTCTTTGTGTTCTATTCCATTGCTATTGTCTATGTTCCCATGGTAGAAAAAATTATGGCCAGAGTCAGTGAAAGATGTAAGACAAGTAGAAGATAACAGTAATAATAATAGTAATTGTTAGAAGAGGAACCAGTTAAGACCTTGGAATATGAATATTTAACTCATGTAAACAATGCAGAGTAATAGGAATAGAAAACTGGGGTATCAACAATGAAATTGGAAACCAAATAGAGAAAAATATATAGAGTGAATTAAAAGAACAGTATGATGAGGAGACAGGGAATGAGAAAAGAAAATACAAAAAGATAAAAGTTAATAAATGAAAGAAAACAGGATAGATGAGGTAGAAATAAAAACCAGAAAAAAATGATGGAATGTAAGAACAACAACATAAAGCAGAATTAAGAATGATGAGGGAAGGAAAAGATATAGTGTTGGTATACAATTCAGTAAACACAGAAAAGGGGAAATCAAGGAAGTGGAAACACAGTAACAAAGAATCAAGCCTGCAGTATATTGTGGATTTTATTTCTTTGTCCAGCTCCCTGCAGATCAATGCCCTGAAGCCTCCTACTCTGTGGGTTCCTGAAACAGCTCAGTTAGGCAGGGTCTTGAACCCACTCAGTCATTTTTGTGAGAGAAATATACCTATGTTCCTTTGAAAGAAAAAAAGTTAGGACTAGAGAAAAGAAAGATATAGGAAGACAAAAAGAACAATAATAATGGTAATAGTTAAAGGCAGGAGAGCAAATGTACAAGACCTAGGAAATTGAAAAATTAATATGAGTAAGAGGCACAGATCAATAAGATTTGAAAAGTGGAATAGAAACAACTAAACAAGAAACTCAATAAAGAAAAAAAAATGCATTCAAATGCTAGAATGATGAATAGAGGGGAAAAGAAAATAGAAAATAGAGGAACAAAACTTAAAAAAAAAAAAGAAAGTATACAGAGAAAAAGGGAGAGAAGGAGAAATACAAACAAGAAAAGTTTGAGACCAAATAACAGTTGTGGATTGAAAGCACAACAGAAAACAAATGATATGAAGATGAAGGAGGGAAAAGAAATAGCATAGGTAGAATAGATCAGTAACCAAAAGAATAAAATTTTAAAAAATTAAAAAAAGAAGAGAAAGAAAGGGAGGGGATACAAAAGAAGCAAGAAACAAGAGAGCAGCCGCTCATTTTTAAAAAAAAGGAGTCAGAAGAATAAAGAAATAAACATAGAAAAACAGCCTTCTTAGTTAGACTGCTCTAGTTTTTCTCAGGTTGTTGGTATTCCTCCATCACTCACCCTGCAGCTTGCCCTCTGGGCTTCAGTGAGTAAAGTAAGGGAAATAAAAGAAAATCAACATTTTTATAAAATAAAAAAAATACTAGAAAAGCTAGTACAGAAAATGTCTATATGTTCCCTGTCATAAATTTTCTGGTGGATTCCTGATCATCTGGTGGATTTTTCTCAAGGAATAGCCAGAAATTGAACCAAGGACCTCATAAATGTTGGGCAGTGTAGCCATTTGGCAATTTGATGTAATTATGAATTACAAAAATATAATTGGATCATGCTTGTAAACTGATCTGTTAATCTGAGAATGATTAAGTTATGATTAGGGCATTGACTGGGCCAGTCAGTAAGGTGTTGAACCCCACCCTTTGGTGGGGGAAGAAAATATAAAAGACATCACAAAGAACAGAGTAGCAGCAGTTTTTGAGAAGCAGTTGAGATGTTGGAGTTTTGATGTTGGGGAAGGCCTCAGGAGAAGAGAAGCGAGCCATTCACCTGATAGTCTACAGCTGACCTTGTGGAGGAACCAGAGGAACTAAGCCCGGAGAGAAACGCAGCCTTGGGAAGAGAGGAACCCAAGAAGCCTGAACCCTGGCAAATGTCAGCAGCTGTCTTTCTCCAACACGTGGCAATGGACTTTGGTGAGAGAAGAAACTTACACTTTATGGCTTGGTAACTGTGGACTTCTACCCCAAATAAATACACTTTATAAAGACCAACCCATTTTTGGTATTTCACATTAGCACCCCTTCGGTTGACTAATACAGTCAGGAATTCTTCCATTGAGCTATTCTGAATCTATGAGTTAATTAGACTTTAAGAAGGTTATCCACCCCTTTTCCCTCAGGCAGGTTAGATCCCTTGCAGTCAGCTGTAGTCTTGCTAATCACCACTTGTCTCTGCCTCCTCACTGATATAATTCCTTTCTTTACCTAGGCGGCTGGGCATGACCAACTTCCTGTGGAGATCCTCCTCCCTACTCCCTGTCAAGTCAGTGTCCCTTCTGATATTCAAGGAGGATCTAGCTGGCTAAAATTGACACACAAAAAATCTCTCTCGACTCTCCCAGATCCCTCTTCCTTACAGGAAATCTGCCATCACGCTCCCATTTGCAGAAGGGGGCTAGGGTCCCCAACTAGTCTGTCTGTCTGCCCTGAGGGCTGGGTATGTGTGCCACTTCCAGTCACCAAGGTAAGCAGTCCCTGATTATTCCTGGCTTCCCTATCTGTCAAGTACCCTCTTAGATGACTCAGATTACCTTCCTGTGGAAGTAGATGTCTGCTCTACTCTCAGTTAGATACAATTCACCAGGAGTTTTACCCTCATTTAATATCTCAGGGATAGGGTAGGGGAGCACGTCCTGGCAGCCAGGAGGTTTAATAACTCACAGTTACTTGCTTTGACTTCTTTGTGTCTCTGATTTCACTCTTCTGGGAGTTGGTAAGCAGTGTCCTGGTTTTCTGTGCCCCAAAGCAGGTTCCCAAGGCAGCCTATGGATTTTTCTTTGTTGTTTTAGTGAGAGCTAAGATTTACATGTCTAACCCATTGGCTAAGTTCTCACAATCCCCAGAATCTTCTCTTTATTTCTGATGTTTGTCATTCTGAATAGTAGGTGTCTTGGGGTTGGTCTATTTAGACTTATTCTGTTTGGGGTGTGTTGGACCTTCTTAGATATTGATCTTCATGTCTTTCATGAGGGTTGGGAATTTTTTGGTCATTATTTCCTCAAATATTCTTTCTGCCCCTTTTCCATTCTCTTTTCCTTCTGGGACACCAATAATATGAATGTTTATGTGCTTCACATTGTCATTAAATTCTCTGAGACTCTCTTCCATTTTTTTTTCCCATTCTCTTCTTTGTATGTTCTCCTGTATTTTCCAGTTCAGATGTTTTGTCTTTGAAATCACTAATTCTCTCTTCAAACAATGAAAATCTGCTCCTATTTGCCTCTAATGTACTTTTAATATCATTTGTCCTGTCTTTAATTCCCATAAGTTCTATGACTTTACTTTGTGGTTGTTCAAATTGTTCTTTATGCTCTCCCAGTGTCTTCTTAATATCTTTTATTTCTTTAGTTATATTTTCTTTAAATTCTTTGAAATGATTTATGAGAGCTGTGTGATTATCACTGATTAATTGTAGTAAATCTTGTATCTCTTCAGGATATTTAGTTTGTTCTTTGGGCTGGGCCATTTCTTCCTGTTTCCTAGTATGTCTTGTAATTTTTGCTGATGTCTAGACATCTGAATATATTTATTCTAATGGCCAATTTCTCTCACCTATTTTTTCAAAACATATATATTTTTATATATGGATTATATATATATATATTGTTTAACTTATTCTCAGTATTTAAAATTGCCTGGCTTAACTTTTCAAAGGCCAGGAACTCACTAGTGAGATGCAGATTTTCTACTGCAGGCTGGATACAGAAAGCACAGTTTTTGTCCATACAATTTCCAGACAGGTTACCTGACGGCAAAACTCAGTGCACCTATCCATGGAGGTCTTTCATTCTCTGCTCTCCTATGTTCCTGTATTAAATCTCCAGATAGGAGATTAAAAGCAGGCTCTGCTGGCCAAATTCACTTGAAGAAATGCATCCTGACCTCCCTCCTTTTTCCCTTGAAACAGCTGAATGGGAGGAAGTGATCTGCTGCCCTCTTAGTTGACAACAGTGAGTCGGTTGATTTACCACAGTTTAATGTCTTGGGGCTGGGGAGGGGAGCCCTTCCTGGCCACCATGGGAACTTTGTAGCTCACTTTTTTGTTTCAGCTTGTTGTCTCTCTGTTGCTCACCCTCCTGGGCATTGTGTAGTGCTGTCCTGGCATGCTGGCCCCCAAAGCAGGTCACTCAGACAGCTTTTGGCTATTTCTCTCTTGTTTCTTTGAAAACATTCAGATCTGCCTTATAGTCCATCACCATCTTCCCACAATCTTCCACCAATTTCTTTTTTTCCCCCTCTATTCACATAGCTGCCCCAGGGGATTTAGCAAGGCAATATATGCCTTAAGGATCTGATACCTTATTGCAGCATTTTTATATCCCAAATATTGAATCCATATTCAGACATTTTCATGTTAAATATATACAAAATGTGTGAATTGGTAGATAGCTTGCTCAGTTCCTAGATTGAATTTACACCCAGATAGATGTATATAACCCAATTTCATTTTTATCTCAGGATTAGATCATTTATTTTCTCCATATTTTCAACATATATGTTTTTCTTTAGTTCTATATTATGAAAAATGTTATTTAAAATTTTTCAATATCTCAAATGATCTTTTAAATGTTTGAAATTAAAAATATACATATATAATTTCCCTTAGGGTCCAATCTCCATGTTATATAAAGAGATCATGCAACTTGATGCAAAGACAAGCAACACAATTTTAAAAATGGGTATAAGACTTGAAGATAAATTTTACCCATGAAAAAATGCAAATGGCCAAAAAGCATATGAAAAGATACTCAAAATCACTGTTATTGAAATATAGATCAAAACTACAATTAGGGGGAAGCGGCTGTGGCTCAATCAGTAGGGCTCCCGTTTACCATATGGGAGGCCCCGGGTTCGGTTCCCGGGGCCTCCTGGTGAAGACAAGCCCGCCCACACGATGTGGTTAGCTGACCCAGCGAGCACAAGCAGCAAGGGGGGGATAAATGAATAAATAAATAAAATCTTAAAAAAAAAAAAAAAACTACAATTAGGTATTCCATGCCTTACAGAATATGTATTATTAACAAGGTAGAAAACTACAAGTGTTTGAGAGGATGTAGCAATACTCCTTCACTGTTGGTGGGGTTGTAAAATGGTGCATCATCTGTGGCAGATACTTTGGAAGAGCCTCAGAAAGTGGAATATAAAAGTGTCAGGGAATGGATGTGGCTCAAACAGTTGAGCACCCACCTCCCACATGGCAGTTTCCAGGTTCAGTTCCTGGTGCTTCCTAAAGAAGACAAACAAACAATAAACAAAAACAATGAGCAGGACAATGAGCAAAAACAGCAAGCAGACAATTAGCAAAAGAAAAAGAGCAGGGAGGAAATGTAGCTCAAACAGTTGAGCACCTGTTTCCCACATAGGAGTTGTGCAATTTGATTCCTGCTGTCTCCTAAGGATAAAGTAATAAAGAGACAATAGGAAGACAATGAACAACAACAACAACAACAACAACAAAACAGTGAGCAGACAATGAGCACAAATATGGAGCAAAAAAACAAGGAGCAAAAAACAACAAGCAAAACAAATGAGAGAGCCATCTCTGAGGAGGGACTCACTAAAAGAAAAGTGCTGTATGATCCATTAATTCCACTACTAGGAATATATTCAGAAGAACATAAGCAGAGGCACACAGACATTTGCACAGCAAATTCATAGAGGCATTATTCACAACTGCTAAACAATGGAAATAACCCGTGTCCATCAATCAATTAATGGATAAACAAAATGTGGTATATACATATGATGGAATACTAATCAGCTGTAAGAAGAAATGAATTTGGGAAACATATGACAACATGGATGAACCTTGAGGACATTTCCTTGAGTCAAATAACCAGAGACAAAAGGACAAATATAGTATGGTCTCACTAAAAGGAACTAAATATGATAAATAAACTCATGTTATAAATTATTAAGAGTTAGAATTTGGGTTGAGAAGTGGGAGATGATGCTGAACATATGTATAATGCTTAATAAGAGGGATTGTAAATGTGGGGAGATGGTTAGTGTTTATGGTATCACATTGTAATGAATATAATTAACACTGTTTTTTACAAATGTGATTGTTCCTCAAAGAAGTAGTCCAGGGAGGTTAATATTAATTTAAAGCTAGACAATATATTAGGGACATATAACTTACTGATTTTGGTGGTGGAAGATAATTGTTGTTAATACTACAAATTCAAGAATGTTGATTTTTACAAGATGTTAAGAATATGGAGAAATGGGGGAAAATACAACTACCATAACTTATAGACTATAGTTTGCTTTAATATTGTAATATTTTTAAAGTAATGGCAAAGTAGGTACTATATTAATACTAAAAATCAATAATGGTTGGTGTAAGTAGGTGATTTTTTTCTTTTGGATTAATGAAAATGTTCTGAATTTGACTAAACTAATGACAGCACAACTCTATGATGAAATTAAGAACAACTGAGTGTACAATTTGGATGGATTGCAGAGGACATTGGACTATATAATGCAGTGAACACTATGATGAATGATGGACTATGGTTAATAGTACAAATAAGAAAACATTTTTCTCATGAACTATAACAAATATACAACACTAATACATTGAGTTGATAATAAGATAGTATATTAATCAGGATTCACTAGGGAAACAGAATCAAAATGAGATATCTATCGATAGTATGAGATTTTTTTAGATTCTATCATGTGACTGTGGGGATGCACAAGTCCAGGTTCCACAGGCATGCTGCAAACCAGGGGCTCTGATGAAAGTCCAATGAAGGTCCTTGATGAATTTCTGGGAGATGTTGGCTGTCCAAAGACAAGCTGGAAAATTCTCTCTGAATGTTGAAATCACTTCCCCTTTTAAAGCATTCAACTGATTGTATAAAGCATCACTCATTGCTGATGGCAATCTCCCTGATCGATGTAGATGAAATCAGCTATCTATGCAGTAAACTCATTGGTGACTAGAGTCCATAAATGTCCTTGTATTACAATTATCCCAGGGCTTCTTTGACCAAATAATTGGGCACAATTACCTGGCCGAGTTGATACATTAGCCTAACCATCACAGATAATTTGTGGTAAAAATATACCAAATATAAGCTGTAGCTTATAGAAAGCGGTGATATTATGATGGTATTCTTTCCTTTGTAACCAATGTGTTACAAAAATATAAGTTTTCGGTGCTGGGATGATGTATGGGAAATCGTTATGGTATGTGTGATTATTTTGTTAAGGTCACAACTTCTCAAAAAATCCTGTGAGCCTGTTTGTCTCATCACATGGTTCATAAGAAGGTGCAGAAGGAACAACACCCATGTCAGTCAGAGGGGCCACCTTGCTATGGAATCCACAACATTTATTTGGGACAGGGGTGGGGGGAGTTGAAAGCATGGCAGAGCAGCTTTTTACTGCTGAGACTCCTGGGTGGCCAAGGATAGGCCCATCCTGGTTTGAGAATATCTCAGGTTTCTCTTGAAAGAGATAGCGGCTCCCACAAATCTGTATCCAGTTTGCTCAGACAACCCTCCTGGCAGAAGAGTTCTGTGGTTTGGGGAGATAGATTTTTCTTAGGCTGCACATCTCTTTTTCTGCTCTTTAATCTTGCAGGCATGAGAAGCCTGTAATCCAAACACATAGACAAGGTTCTTCACCACCCCAGTGTCATGGAACCCAGTGCAGACAGCCCCTTGACCTCTGTAGCAGCATCATTGTTGTCTTGGTTGTGGCTGCAGTCGAGGAGCTAACAAGAAGGAGATTATGTAAATTGTTCCCTTAAGGCAACACTATCCCTTACTAAATTTAACAAAATTAACTATTATCGCGGAGGCTAGTTAAGTCTTAAATTTCTTTTTGAGGCCATTGGCCAAAGTAAATGCAAAATGGGCTACATTATTTTTTCCTGAATATCAACAATTTGCAATACCATTGGGTACCTACCAGCACTAGAGACATGGTTACTGTTGCTTAGCTCACAGGATCCCCTTGACCTTCAGTGTTCCCATTGCTGAGAAGCTTAAACAGTGGAAAGGGAACTACTCCCATAGCATTTTTTCTTTATTTTTAAAGAAGACTTAGATGACATAATTATTACATAAAATATGTAGGGGATTCCAATATATGCCATCATCTCCCACATATTCCCCCAATTTAGTAAATTTGTTAAAATTGACTAAACATTTTGAAGCATTGCTACTAACCATGTTCCGTAGTTTACATTATGGTTTACACTTTGCCTTGCACACTTTTATAAGTTTTGACAAATGTATAATGGCTTGTATCTGTCATTGAAATATTATGCAGAACAACTCCAATGTCCTTACAATGCCCAATGTTACACCTATTATTCCTTCTTCCTCCTCTTAGAACCTTTGGTGACCATTGCCTTTATATCAATCTTAGAAATTCTTCCATTACTAGAATAAGTCTACTTTAGTTCACAGTTGTCCTCTCCCTTTTTCTTGTTCATTCCTCAATCTTGAGGATTCTGGGATGGTGATGCCCTCTTTGCTTCCAATTGAGGAGGGGGTTTATATTCCATGGGGCAGATGGATTTGACTGTCATGCATGCAGTTGTAGATCCATAGCATTTCTTGAACCCTTCTGTTGCACTGTTAATCTGAGCCAGCAGACAATCTCTGCCATTCTCATTGCTGGAGAAATGCCCCCCACAGGATCCACTAGTACCCCTCAAGAATATCACATGGATTCTGTTAGCTAACGTTTGCCATTGTTGTGTCCCATGGACACCTGGAACTCTTGTAAATGATCTGCTTATATTCTTACAGAAATCCCTGTGGCCTCACCTAGCAACTCCTTGGATCTTTAGATAATTTGCCTTTCCAAGAGATGAGCTGAATTGTGTACATATCTCACTGTGCCAATACTGTCAAGAGATGACCTAAACTACCAGGTGTTAAATGTTGCTGAATTCAAAAATCAAAGCCAAAGTAGTATAGTGAAGCTTTTAATCATTCCTATGATAGTCTAAGCAAGAGAGTAAACCAATGAGAGGCACCAACTTGTCCTTGTTGTATTTATTTCCTCCACCTGAGAAGAGTTAGATGGATCAACACAGTCATGGAATCAACTTACTGCTGAGGGAGCACCAAACAAAAGCTCCTACAGATGTATGGATGCAAGGGCTAGGAAAGGAAATGTAGTTAGTACTGAGTAATATTGGAGAAACTCTCTTTAATGTCTCTCCAAAGGCTTCCCATTAGGCCTTTTCAGAATAGGCACCTGAGGAAGGCCTCAGTTTTGGAACCATGACAGGAAAGAGTTTGAATGCAGGTGCCTGGGATTAGATGCACTTATGCTCAAGAGCATGACTGATCAGGGGCCCTGAGCCTTTCACTGCAACTCCCTTCAGAAACAGCAAAGCATTAGCTATGCACCATCCCTCATTTGGTGAAAGCAAGTTTCCCCCTAGGTGGACTGTCAGGTAAAATGTTGGTAATTGCCTATAGTCAGGCCTGGAAAAACACACTTTGGTTTGTAATCAAGATCTGTACATCTTAGAGACAACAAATATTGATGAAATTATAATTAATATATTTCAGAAATCAAGGCCAAGTATAATTCAATTATTTGACAGTAATCTCAGGGTAATGAATGAATGTTGATGGATATGTGATGATATCTGAACAAAGTTTAACACTCTAAATTTAATCTATATTCAGCATGGTATTCTGGATAGGTAATATATGTAAATAAAAATATACTATATTCTAAATCACATTTAAAGTTCAACCCACAATTATAAAAATAGTTCTAAATTAAACACCCTAGGATTCTGAAGGTTTACTCTTTCTGTATTGTATCATGAACTTTTCTTCCATTACCTTGTTAATAGCTCTCTTGACTGGAAATGCAGAGTCATATCATGTATATTTAAAATTTAATATATAACACCTAGTATGCACCAATGCTCTTTTCAGGGCCCTGTTTAAGATATTATCATGTCCTAGTTCATTAATGTCAGAATTGCCATGTGAGTGTTTTAAGCCAATGAAACATAAGCATATATAAGGAATAATTTAAGAACAAATATATTTGAAAAGAATATGTGTTTCTTTTAGCACCAAGATGTTGTTTTATTGATTATTACAGCCAAACATAGCCTTAGCTGACTTACACAACATTAAAGTTTTCCTAAGTTGCTATTTCAACTTATGCACACTAACAAAGTAATATTTATCAGCATGTATTGTGCTCCACATAGTCACCAACAATTGATGCTTCCAGATTTGTTCCAGTCTCCTGAGTGTGGGGCAGTACATCATTGTATTGCTTTTAAATTTTCTTCAATACTAATGTGGAAGAATAGACTGTCATCCATTAATGAGATTTTTGGGTTGATTCTTTTTCAAAATTGTTTTCTAGGGCTTATAAATGTCACTTATTTTCATTTGGTGTATGATTGATATCTGTGCTTTTTGTTGGATATAGAGGCTTTTAGTTTTAATGCAAAGTCAAAAAATTGTTTACATTGTGTCAATTTTTCCATTTTAAATTTCTGTATATATCTTCCAAAATATTTTATCAATTATTTTCCCTTTTCCATTTAATTGAATTAGAGTTGATTTTGCATACAATGGACTACCATTTTATTTTTTTTATATATAATTACCTAATTCCTTGACACAATATACTGAAATGCACATACTGTTCCTACTACAATTCTGTATCAATCACAGTTCCTCAGAAACAGATCAAACAAGATATATGTATATTAAGAGATTTATTTTAAAGAATTGGCTGCTGAAATTGTGTGGTATGGCATACCCAAACTCCAAAGAATAGATAAACAGGCTGTAAATCATAGAAAAATTGATTTTGAAGTCTGTAAGGGAAGATGGTAGACTAAAAATTTTGGTGGAGTTGACCTTGAAATCTTGAGTACAAAATCAAGTCAGAAGGCCAGGAAGCTGGAAATTCTAAGGTGAATTGATGTTATAGTATAGAGTAGAATTTATTTTTCTGAAACTCAGAACTTTACAGTTAACATCTATAATGGGTTAGATAAGTTCCACCCACACAATTTCCTTTACTTAAAGTCAACTGATTTTAGATGTTAATTAAGTATTCAAAATACATCACATCAACATCTAGTTGAGTGTTTCTACAAGCAAGTAGATTTCATAATCATGGCAAATTGATGAATAAAATTAAGCATTCACACATCTGATCTTATTACAAAATATCACTGTAATCTATGCAGCATGGTATTGGCACAAAGACATCCTATAAACAAATGGAATCAAACTGAGAGTTCAGAAATCAACCTTCAAATTTATGTTCAACTGATATTGACAAGAGTGCCAAGTTCACCCAGTTGGGAAAGAAGTCTTACATTAAATGCTGTTGGTTAAAATGGATGTCTATTTGCAAAAGAATTAACATGGACCCCTATTTCACATCATACACAAAAATAAATTCAAAATGCATCAAAGACCTAAATATAAGAGCCAGAACTATAAACTCCTAGAAGAAAATATAGGGAAGCAGTTTGAATTAGGCAATAGTTACCTGGGCTTTACACCCACAGCACATACAAGAAAACACAAAAACATCAATTAATGGGACCTCAACAAAATTTAAAACTTTGCACATCAAGGGATTTCATGAACATGAAAAGACAATCTACACAATGGGAGAAAATATTTGGAAATCACATGTCTGATAAGAGTTTAGTATCCAGAATATATAAAGAAACATTATATCTCAACCGCAAAAAGACAACTCAATTTAAAAATGGGCAAAAGACATAAACAAACACTTCTCCAAAGATGGTAGGTAAATGCCCAAAAAGCACCTGAAAGGATACTCAACATAATTAGCCAATAGGGAAATACAAATAAAAGTCACAATGAGATACAATTTTGCTTTCACTAGAATGGATACTTTAAAAAAAATAATAAAAATTACCAGTGCTGGGGAGGATGGGAAAGTAATAGGAGCACATATTAGTTATTGGTTGAATGTAATATGGTTCAGCCAATGTGGAAGATAGTTTAGAGCTTTGTCAGATAGTTAAATATAGAATTATCATATAACCAGGTAGTCCTACTTCAATTCCCAAAGGCATAGAAAGTAGAGAATTAACAGATATTTGCTCACCAATATTCATGGCAGCATTATTCACAATTGACAATAAAAGGATCAACACAATTATCCATCAACCAATGAATTGAAATAAAAAGGCTGGTACGTTAAAAAAAAAGGAATATTATTCAGCTATTAAAATAAATGCAGCAATTTTTAAGAAACTTAAAGACAAGATACAATGTTTAGTGAAATAGGCAATAAACAAAAGGACAGAATAAGCAGATTCATTCACGCAGATTCTGAAACTAGGTAACCAGGGTCTGTGATGGTAGTGCAAAATGTGGAATTATACTTAAATCTTACTTAGTTTCTATAGGGGGTGATAGAAAAGTTTTCATCATTGATGGTGGTAATGTTAGCATGGCATGGTGAACATAATTAGCAAGACTGAATTATATATTTGAATGTGGCTCATAGGGGAAATTTTAGTTTGTGTATATGTTACCACAATAACAATTTTGTTTTTTTTAAACATAGAGCTGTACAACACAAACAGTGAACCCTAATGTATATCATGGACTGTAGCAAATTATTAAAAAATTGCCACACTAATGCAAGGTGTTAATATATAGGTGGTTTATGTGAACTCTGTATTATATGTGAGAGTTTTCTATAAGTCTACGAATTCTCCAATAAAAAATAACAACTTAAAAATCAAATTAAGGGAAGATTGTGAGAATATTGCCAACATGTTAGACATATAAACCTTATCTCTCACTAAAATAACAAAGAAAAAGCCAGAGGCTGCCATGGGGACCTGCTTTAGGGCACAGCAAACCAGGACACTGTGTACCAACTCCCAGAAGAACAAGGGTCAAAGGCACAAAGAAGCCAAAACAAGTAATCATGAGTTAATAAACCTCCTGGCTGCTGGGTAGGGCTCCCCTCCCCAACCCCGGGGGTATTAAGTGAGGGTAAAACTCCTGGTGAATTGTATCTAACTGAGAGTAGAGGAGCCATCTACCTCCATGGGAAGTGCTCTGAGTCATCTAGGAGGGTACTGGAAAGATATGGAAGCCAGGAATAATCAGGAACTGCCAACCTTGGTGGCTGGAAGGGGCACACATGCCCAGCCCTCAGGACAGACAGACTAGGTGGAGAACCAGTCCCCTACTCCAAACTGGAGTGTGATGGCAGATTCCCTGTGAGGAAGAGAGGTCTGGGAGAGTGGGGAGTGATTTTTTTACAATGAGTTTAGCCAGTTGGGCCCACTTTGAATATCAGAAGGGACCCCAACTCAACAGGGAGAGGGGAGTGGAGTCATTTCAGGTGGGTGGTCATGCCCAGCCACCTAGGCAAAGAGAGGAAATACATCAGTGAGGAGGCAGAGACAGGCGGCTATCAGCATCACTCCAGCTTGCTGCAGGGGATCTAACATACCTGAGGGAAAAGGGGTGGAAAGCCTTCTGAAAGGTTAAACAACCCACCCAAAATATCTCAGTGGAAGACTTCCTGCCCAACATATATGAGGTCCTTGGTTCAGGGTTTTCCTTGAGAGGAGATCCACCAGGTTATCAGGCATACAGCTGAAACTTTAAGACAGGTAACATAGAGATATTTTCTTTGTATTAGCTGTTCTTAAATCTCTTATTTTTAAAAAATGTTAATTTTCTTTTATTTCCCTTACTTTCCTCACTAAAAGCCAGTTCAAGACATGCAGAGGGCAGTGATTGAGGAACACCAGCAGCCTGAGAAGATCCTTAGGGGTCTAAGAAATAAGGCTGTTTTTCCATGTTTATTATTATTTTTCTTTTTCTGTCTCCTTTTTCTTAAAAGATACGAGTTGCTGCTGTCTTGCTTTTTTCTCTTGCTTTGTATCCCCTCCCTTTCTTTCTCTGTTTCTTTATTTTTGCTTTTTCTTTCTTTTCTTCTTTTGGTTACTGATCTATTCTACCTACGCTATTTCTTTTCACTCCTTCAGGTTTATATCTTTTGTTTTCCATTGTAGTTCTTTCATTCCACATTTTTAATTTGGTCTCCAATTTTTCAGGTTTGTTTTTCTCCCTCTCTCCAATTTTTTTTTCTGTATACTTTCTCTTTTTTACATTTTTCTTTCTCTCTTCTCTGTTTTCTTTCCCCTTCTTCTCAACATTCCTGTATTTTATTTCATTCTATATATTTGTTTCTCTATTCTATTTCTTTTTTCATTGTGTCAATTCCACTTTCCTAAACTTATTCCTCTGTGCTTCTTACTCATTTTAATTTTTTAATTTCCTAGGTCTTGTACATTTGCTCTCCTGCCTTTTAATAATAAAATAACTATCATTCTTTTTGTCTTCTTATCTCTTTCCTTTTATTTCATCCTTTTTTGTTTCTTTCAAAGGTATATAGGCAGATCTCTCTCACTAAAAACAGCTGAGTAGGGGTAAGATCCTGCCTGCCTGAGCTGTTTTGGGAACCCACAGAGTAGGAGGCTTCAGGGTATCAATCTGAAGGGAGCTGGATGAAGAGATAAATTCCTTAAGGTGCTGCTGACTTGATTCTTTGCTACTGTGTTTCTAATCCCTTGATTTCCCCTTTTCCTTGTATACCAATGCTATTTCTTTTCTCTCCCTCATCATTCTATCTTCTGCTTTCTGTTGCTGTTCTTACATTCAACCTCTCTTTGTTTAGTGCCCAATTTTTCTGTTTTTTTTTTCTACCTCATCTATCCTGTTTGCTTTCCTTTATTAACATTTTTTTTTGACTTCTTTTTTTCCCTCTCTCCTCATCATACTGGCCTTTCAATTCAGTCTATAGGTTTTTCTATATTTGGTTTCCCATTTCATTGTTGGTACCCCATTTTCTATTCCTATTACTCTGCACTGCTTACATGAGGTAAATATTCATTTTCTAACAACTACTATTATTATTACTATTATCCTTTTGAATTTTTTACCTCTTTCACTTTCTCTGGCCCTAATTTTTTCCTCCAAGGGAGCATAGACAACAGCAACAAAATAGAATAAGACAAAGTGTCAAAGAGAAAACTTAACACACACACACAAACAGCAATTAAATAAAACCCTAGAATAAAAAGAGAAGCTGATCAACTAAATAAATACATCAAGATAAAAAGATGACCAAAGGCCAACAAAAAATACAAACCAAACTAAGAAACAGGAAGACATGGCCCAGTTCAATGAAAAAATTAAAAAACAGGAAGAGGTGCAGGAAGAGGTACTGTTGCTTTAGTGGAAAATTATGTAACACTGTCCAATGAAATAAAGAAAGTTTTTATTTTCATTTATATATAAATTGATTCTTTACTCTCATGTACATGCTTAATTGCTAGGCTGTCCGTAAAGGATTCTCTTTTCCAGAAATCCAGGTTTCTTCTATGTCATTGTTCTTCCATTTCCTGGATTGTTGCTTATAAACATATAGTTTATGATGGAACAAAATTAGAAAGACTGGTTCTGACTCAGCTAATGAGAAAAGAAATGTAGAGTTCAATCATCTTCCTTATGTGATTATGATCTGATCATATATTACATCAGCTAAAATCTAATAAGCCTGAATGTCACCATATTATTATACATTGTTATAAGGCATGCTGGAAGTTGTATATAGCTTGTAAATTTTGTGTGCTAATGAGATTGAATGGGATGTTGAGCACCATCCCAACAAGAATAGGAGAATAAATATTGTTAGAAAGTTATTAATTTTCTAAAAACAAATGAAAATTCTGTGCTAAAAGAGGTTTCAATCATTTTCAAATGGTTCAGTTTGAGTATCAATAGATATAATTTAAATATATTTAAATTTTAAATTAACATGCTATTTTATACATAAAAGTAATGAAAAGAACTCTAAATATTTATTTTGTCTGACACTGCTAGTTGCCTTCCTGAAAGTATTCCCAAATAAAAATAATGCTGTCCAACCTTACTAGCAAGAGGTGAATGGAGGGATGGCAGACATGTAACTCAGCTCTTTCAAATATAGAGAAAGTGGAAATTTTCGCAGCTTCTTTCAGAATAAAATTCTTACAAGGGTCTCAACTCAGCTGACACTTACTCATATGTTCCCCTGCTTAGGTATTTCCAGTGTCTGGACTATGAAATAATGATTGGAGCATCAGTGCTTTTCTCCTTTCTTTGAGAATCAGAGGCAAGTGCTCAGGATACAAAAGAGAAAGAGTTTTTTCACTGATAAATAGGAATATAATCTTGAAATAAGTTCTAATAAAGCACTAAATTTTTTGAATTTTTGTATATAATTTTAAAAGTCTAACTTGTGATTGTTAATTGAATTAAACACCTAATTTTACTACTATGAAAAAATAAAAATAAAAAAATAAAAAAAATAAAGAAGCCTGTTTGCCTGGTGATGTTTGAAGTTAGCATATCAATTCTGCAATTCTTTAAAATGTGAATACAGCCTTTATTTTGCATAAGCAAAATTTGGGCGATTTTCTCTTGAATATGATTACCGTGATTATTTCTAATTTATTACAATAAACAAACAAATTTCAACAGTGGAAGATTTGAAAACCCTTTAGAGGAAACATACAGGCATTTCCTTATATTTTGCAATAGAGCATTTAAATCTATTGCCTAAAAGCCTAAAGCATGAAGGTGATAGGCTAAGCAATAGATGTTAAAAACCTATTTCATAAAAGGAGAAAAATATGTAAAGAGATAAAATGATATTATAACACTTCAAAATAATGCAGATAAAAGCAAACAAAAATGATTAAGTTTAAATGCACAAAGCCCATGTAGACAAATTACTGTGGTTAAGTTGAACAGAATATTTCCCCCCAAAATAACAGCACATTTAAGTTTCTGCTCTTTACATTGTAATGGGGAGATTGACTAGAGATATGAGTATGGAGGCAGGGTGTGAGATATTTATCACTGTATAATTTTTGAATGCTTATGTTTGACTTTATCCAAAATTTTGCTTTGAAATATTACAAAGTTATAGAAAAATTGAAATGGTTTAATGACTACCCAAGCATGTATTACCTGAATTCAATAATTAATAAAATATATTTAACACATATATACTTTTAAATGTATAGGTATAGGGGAAATGTTTCATAAAGAGTATAAGATCTTTTTTCAAGTAATAATAAATCAATCTATGCATATATATAATGGAAAATTTTATTAAAATAATTTTTTTTCTAAAAGCACTTTATAAATATTTGTCAACAGGTTGCAGACTTTGTGACACTTCATCCCTAAACATTTTGGAATATACCTGATGAGATAGAACATTCTCCAACAAAATTACCATTTCATTCTCATATCCAAGAATGAAGTCAACCTTCATAGAGCAATATTACCTATGGTGTATTTATATATGTACAATATTACATACTGTACAATCTTCCGTATCTATCTCATATTATTAAATATTATGAATAATTAATAAAATTATAATGTTATATTAATCACTCAGAGAAGAAAATATATAGTTCGTCTAACCAAAAGAGATTAGACTGAATATGTTTCTCTATAAATTAACATTGAGTGATTTACATAATGTATATTTAAATAAAAAATACAGGCAAGGTGAAAATAATGTGTATTTTACTTCTTTCATGTAAAAAAGAAAAGAATAAGATAATATCTATAACTATACACATACACACAAAGACTCATATATATGAAACATTTTTATAATTATTATTTTTTAAAGAAGCTTTAGATTACATAAATGTTACATCAAAAATATAGGGAATTCCCACCTACCCAGCCTTTCCTGCCATACACTTTTCCCCATTAACGTCTTTCATTAGTGTGGTAAATTCATTAAAATTGATGAATCCCCAAAAAGAAAAAGATGTTTGTAAACTGGTCGGTTTCTCTGGGCATGATTTCCTTTGAATATATAAAATTCAAAGGTTTTAAAATTACTTAATTAAATCAATTTATGACATTTGATTCAACTATGTGCATAAGGCATGACTCAGTTTATGTCCTTTTCCCTTTGGTGGGCTGATATAAACAGGCAATCAACCAGAAGAAGACACAAGAAGAGAGAGACCTCCATAGATGCCAAAGGAGAGAACTTTTTCAAGTGCAGAAAGGATGAGGCTCAAACAGCCAAAGCCTTGGGAAGAGAGATCAGCAACTTGCCTGATAATTTTCAGCTGAAGAAACTAGAGCGGCTGAGGACCTGAGAAGGCAGAGAAAGAAATGAGCCCTAGGCCACCCTACCACTGAGATTGGAAGAAGCTGGGCTTATGGAGCCTTAAGAGGAAGAAGGAAGGAGAGACCAGGGTGAGATTGCCTGCCATCTTGCTTCAATATGTGACAGCTGACTTTGGTTAGAAAGTATGTCTTATGGTACCTAGAGTTGGACTCTTGAGGGCCTTGTAACTGTAAGCTTTTACCTATATAAATACACTTTATAAAAGCCACCCGATTTCTGGTACTTTGCATCAGCACACCTTTGGCTGAATAATGCAGAATTTGGTACTTGGTGTGGGGCCATGCCTTTGCAAAACCAAAACAGCTGGAATGGTTTTTATAAATGGGTAAGGGGTATTTTTCAGAGGAATTGTGACATGGTTGATAGAAAAGGCCTAGAATGCTACAAAGAGACTTTTTATAATGCCTTGGAAGTATATGATGAAACTATTATTGGAAACTTGAGGAAAGTTGACCTGTGTTTTAATGTTGCAGAGAAATTAGCAAAATTAACTTCTGGTGTTTTATGGAAGGCAGAATTTGAAAATGGTGAAACTGGGCACTTACCCATATACACAGAGATGGTGTGTTTGTCCTCACAGTTGAAGAGGGTGGATATTCCCACTTGCTGTTCAGGGACAGTTTTGCTACCCCAGGGTACAGAGAAGGTGGAGCACATTCCCTGGGGATTAGAGAGATTGAGATTGACATCCCATAGGTCTGAAAGCAGCAGGTCGGTTGCCCATGAATTAGGGAAGGCCAGGTCACCAACTTATTGCTCTGAGTGGGTTGGGCCTGTATGCCAAAGGTTAGGGAGGATGTTATCTTCACTTCACTGTACTAGGGGGTTAATACTCTAACCCAAAGTTTGGATAAAGTATGGTCATCTCCCCAACACTCTTGGACAGTGAGGTCTGGAGCTTGGTCTCCACGCAGATGCTTGATGAGGGTGGATCCAAGGAAATGGCCATTGGGCATGCCTGTGAAAATTGTATGTCCCCATGTGGCCCCAGGGAGAATAAACCATCAATTTAAGAATTACTCTCAGATGTTGACATGGAATGGAGTATGCCTTGCAGATCTACTGAAATGGAGAGGGACCATGACTCATGTTTCCCTACCAAACTCTCCTTATGGTAATGGAAATGTTTATCCTTTTTCTATCCATTTGTGTATTGGAATCAGATAAATTGTTCTGTAAGTTTCATAGGTCTACAGCCAGACAGGACATTGCCTCAAGAAAGACTGTATTGCTTTAAACTGATTAGGGTAGGATTTTGTACTTGCATCATTACTGATTTAAGGTTTTTTGAATATTGTGATATCTTTTTGGAATCCAGAGGGTGGAGTGTGGCAGTTTGATATTTTTTATGTATTCCAAAAAGAAATATTGATTTTGTTTGTAAACTGATCTGTTCCCCTGGGCTAGTGATACACTTAGATTATATTGGATTCAGTGGTTTCACTTTTACTTGATTAAATAATGATTAAGGATTTTATTGGACCACATCAGTAAGATGTTGAGTCCCTGCCACCTTGGTTGGTGTGGACCCACAAGGAAACAGTTCTGCAGAAAGTGGAGGTTGGAGTTTAATTCTGAAGCCCTAGGAAGTAAATACACAAAGAATCAGATATGTGAAGAAAGAGAGAAGGCTCCATTGGACATGGCAGTGGCTCTGGGAAGAGAGACAAGCCATTCACCTGAGAATTTACTGCTGGCCTTGTGGAGAGAGCAGAGTTTCTGAACCCAGAGAGAAATAAGCCCCAGGAGAGATATGAGACATCCCAGGCTACAGGCTGATATTGGAAGAAACTGGCACCATGGGGCTTTTAGAGGGAGAGGATGCCTGAAACCTTGCAGATGACTGCAGCCATCTTGCCCCAATATGTGGCAACAGACTTTGGTGAGGGAAGTAATTTATGCTTTATGCCCTTTATGCAACCTACTACCCCAAATAAATACCCTTTATGAAAGCTGACAGATTTCTGGCATTTTGCATTGGCACCCCTTTGGCTGACTAAAACATAAGGTCTTAAAACAAAATGATAAAACTCTTATTAGAAACTGGAGGAAAGGTGACCCATGTTATCAAGTTGCAGAGAATTTAGCAAGATTGACTTCTGATGTTTATGGAAGGCAGAATATGAACATGGCAGGCCTGGACATTGGATTGAAGAGCTTTCCAAAGTAAACTCAGGGGATGCAGCTTGTATTCTCATTGCAGCTTAAAGCAAAATGCTGAATGAAAGAGATAAGCTGAGAGCTGAATTTTTGGTCACAGAGACAACAGACACAGATTCCAGAAAGTTCACTCCTCTGGAAATCAAACCTCCAGATGATAGTGCCTTTATTAGTCAGCCAAAGGAGTGCTAATGTGAAATACCAAAAATGGGTTGGTCTTTATAAAGGGTATTTATTTGGGGTAGAAGTCCACAGTTATGAGGCCATAAAGCTTAAATTTCTTCCCTTACCAAACTCCATTGCCACGTGTTGGAGCAAGACAGCTGCCAATGTTTGCCAGGGTTCAGGCTTCTTGGGTTCCTCTCTTCCCAGGGCTGTGTTTCTCTCTGTGCTCAGTGCCTTTGTTTCCTCCACACAGTCAGCTGTAGACTCTGATGCTATCTAAGCTTTGCTTCTCTCCACAAGGCCAGCTGTAAACTCTCAGTGAACGGCTTGTCTCTATCCCAGGGCCTTCTCTCCAACAACAAAACTGCTACTCAAAACCTGCTCCCTCTGTCCTCTGCATAGCCTTTTTTTTTTTTTATTGTGGGTAAAAATCAAAATTTTCACAATACATACCAACATTTGCAAAATGATATATAAATATATATGCATATATGTGCATTTGCTTACAAAAATGTTATTTATGTATATATATAAATATATTTTAAGAGGTGCTTAGATACCCAAAATATTACATGGAACCCACTGGGATTCCCATGTTGCCCAACTCCCACACTGCCCACCACATCCCACACAAACATCTCCCACAAGTGTGGCCCACCACCCTCAATGGTCTTACACATCTGGGGACTTGCCATCCCCCACTCACCAAGGTGGGGCTCAATGCCTTACTGAGGTGGCCCAGTCAATGTCCTAATCATAACTTAATCATGCCCAGATTAATAGATCAGTTTACAAGCATGATACAATTATGTTTTTGGAATTCATAATTACATCAAATTGCTAAATGGCTACAGTGCCCCGTTTAAGGAGTTAACTAAGCATGGAATTTGTAAGTCAAGATTGAAAATTCAATTATCCAGGAAAGAACTGTGTAAAGTCTTATTGTCAGATGGTTCAGAACTCTGCTTCATTCATGCTAAACCTACACGTTTTTGGCAAGACCTGTATGAACAAATCCACTGTCATTCTGGACTAAAGGGGACATGGAAGGGAGAGATGGAGGGGAAAATTGCTATAAGATGAAAATCATGGAAGCTAAGATCTGGAAGTAAAACATCTCCTTGTGCTAATAAAGAAACGTCACCCATGTGTACAGAGATGGTGAGTTTGCCTCAGCATTTGAAGTGGGTGAATGTTCCAGCCTGCTGTTCAGGAAGAGTTTGCCACTCCAGGCTACAAAGAATATGAGGCACAGTCCCCAAGGGTTGGGGAGAATGTGGTTACCACCCCAGTGTTCTGAGAAGTGTGGATCTGTTTCCAATTGGTTGGGCAGAGTGAAGTTGACACCCCTTTGCTCTGAGAAGTATGGGCCTGTTCCCTATAAGTTAGGGAAGTCCAGCTCACCACATCACTGTTCTGAGGAGACTGGGATGGTATGCAAGAGATTATGGAGTATGGTGTCACCATCTCACTGTACTAATGGGGTTGAGACTGTATCCCCAAAATTGAGTAAATTGTGGCCATCACCTTAATGTTCTTGGGGGGCGATTTCTTGAGCTCAGTCACCACCCAGATAGTTGATGATGGTGGAGCCAAGAAAATGGCCATTGGACAAGTCTGTGGAAAGAGTGGGCCACATGAGGCCCCAAAGAGGAGAGTAAATAATCATCTTAATAATAACTTTCACACTTTGAAACCTAATGGAGTATGCCTTGCAGTTTTTCAGAACTGATGGACACTACTGACTCATATTTCTCTCTCAAATTTCCTAAGGTTAGTGCAAATGTTTACCTTATGTCTCTCTCTTTGTATATGGGAAGCAGATAAATTGTTTTCTTTTTTTAAGTTTCACAGGTCTACCGCAAGGGGACCTTATGCCAAAACAAATGGTATTTATATACACTGATTATGATGCAATTTTTTACTTACCATTTCTACTGAAATAAGGTTTTTTGGAATATTTTATTGTCTATTTGGTATTCAGAAGGTGGAATGTGGCAGTTTGATATTATTTATGACTCAATTTTATTCTTTTGTTTCAACCACGTAAGTAAGGCATGACTCAGGTAAATTCCTGTACCCTTGGTGGGCTAATATAAACAGGCACTCACACAGAAGAAGAAATGGGAAGAGAAAGATATACATAGATGCCAGAGGAGATAACTTTGTCAAGTGACAGAAAGTTTAAGGCTCAAACAGCCAAAGCCTTGGGAAGAGAGATGAACCATTTACCCTATAATTTCCAACTGAGAAGACCTGGAAAGAAATGAGGTCTAGGCTAGCCTACAGCTGATATCAGAAGAAGCTGGGCCAATGGAGCCTTAGGAAGAAGAAGGAAGGAGAGACTAGGCAGAAATTGCCTGCCATCTTGCTTCAACACATGTTCGCTGACTTTGGTGAGAATATACTTCTTTTAGAACATTGAGTTGTACTCTTTAGGGACTTGTAAATGTGATGTTTTACCCCAGATAAATATCCTTTATAAAAGAGAAGAGATTTCTGATACTTTGCATCAGCACCCTTTTGGCTAACTAATACTGCTTCTAACCACGATCTATAGTATAGTTTATGATTTACAATTTGCACCACACCCTTTCATATGTTTTGACAAAATTTATAATGTTCTATATCCAACATTATCCAACATTACAATGTCACACAGAACAATTTCAATGTTCCCCAAATGCCCCATGTTATACATGTTCTTTTTCCTCCCTCCTGTCAGAAACTTTTGTGACCACTGTCTTTATAACAATGTTACAAGTTATTCCATTACTAAAATAAAAATAACTATACTTTAGTCCATAATTGCATTCCCCCTTTATGTTTGTTCATTCCTTAATCTGGAGGATTTGGGGATGGTGATGCACACTCTGCTTCTGTTTGAGAGGGTGCTTAGATCCCATGGGCAGATGTCTGGAACTGTCTTGATTACAGTTGTAGATATTCTCTGTTTTCTGGTGATGGGCATTGTCCATCATCATCCTTTTGTTAGTTATCCTGGGTGAGTCTGATGAATTGTAGGGTAGGTTTTCGCTGCAACTCTGCTGAGATTCAGGACTCAAACCGTATATGAACAGCCAGAAGAATTATGTCTCTGGAACTTTTTTTTTTAGTGGGTATAGTGCTAATTATGAGTTCAAATAAAATGGGTAGAGAACCATGTGTAGGAAAATTATACATTAATTTTAATAATATTTGTAATAAGATTCATAGACACAATATATCTAAACCCAATAGAAGTTATCTTGGGTAGGAATATGATTGGAGGGGAAAAGATTGCAGTGTTAATTTTGAGGATAAATTTTTAGATCTTTATGACACTATACATATTCTCCTTATTTAAAAATAAAATTAAATGAAATTCAGGAATTCCAGGGAAATGGCATCAAAATAGGTAGGCAGAGCACAGCTCTTTCACAAAAAAGAATGGAGAAAGGGCAAAAACCTATCCTAGGGAGAAGCTTTGGAGATATATGGTGAAGTGCTATGCATAACCCAGGAAGGAACTAGACAGATAAAGAAGACAAAGTAAAACCAAGAGTTACTCACCTCTGTGGCTGGAAATGGTACAAATACATCACCCTCAAGGAAAATAGCCTCTGGAAAAGGACTGACTCACTACAATAAACTGAGTAGAAGGGAATATTCCCTGGGAGGAAGAGGGGTTTGGTGGAGTGTTTTTTTTTTTTTTTTTTTTTTGTTTTTGGTGAGTTTGGCCAACTGAGTCTCCTTTAAATCTTAGAAGAAACCGAGTCAGCCATGGGGAAAGAGGAGGGCGGGTATCTGATCAGGAAGTATATCACACTTAGCCAACCTGTGTGGGAGAATAACTAAGGTACAGAAGGGGCAGAAACAGGCATCTAAACAGACTGGCTTGGCAAAATGTTAGAAGCATTACTTGCTGAAGGAAAGGGGGTGGTTAGAGCAAGATAAGTTTTCTGAAGCCAGCTAAGCTGTGGAGTGGGTGAAGCTCAGTGGAGGAGTTCCTGCCTTCCATATACAAGGTCCCTTGGTCTTCTTAGTGAAGTGATTCACTGGGTTATCACACACCCAGCAGGTACCTTATGACAAGGAACATACAGATAGATTTTTTTTTTGTTTACTTTAGGTTTTCTTCAATTTCTTATTTTTTAAATTTTACTGATTGCTTTTTGTTTTTGTTTTGCTTTGGTTTGGTTTTGGTTGTTGACTCTTTTTTTCTTTATTTTATTTTTTAAAACCCATTATGTTACACCACCTGTGGTGGGCAGGCTGAAAGTGGATTTCTTGATGGATACCAGCAGACTGAGAAGTTCCTTAGGAGCTTAGGAGGGAAAGCTGTTTTTCCTGTTTTTTTTTTTTTTTCCTTGTTGTTGATGTTGTTTTGTTTCATTTATTGTTTTATTCCCATTCTTTGCTTCCTTTCTTTTTTTAATTTATTTTTCTATCTACTTTATTTCTTTTCTTTCCTTTATTTTTCTACCTTCTGTTTTATGTTGTTTTTCTTCATTCCACGTATTTTGTTTACCCTTCACTTTTTTTTATTTCTCTCTCTTTTTTTATTTCATTTTCTTTGCTCTTTTCTTCTCATGATTATGGATTTCTAATTCTTTCATTTTTTTCTCTTTTGTTGCTTCTTTAATTTTTTTTTCTATTCCACCATTTTTATTCTTATTCTTTTGTCCTTTTTTGGATTTTTTACTCATAGTTCTTATTTTTCTAGCTCTTGTAGGTTCCTCTTCCACATTTTTAGATTATTACTCCTATTATACTTTTTCTCTTATTGTCTCTTTCATTTATTCCAGTCCTAATATATATTTTTCAAGGGAACACAGACATCTGCAAGGATATAGAATAAGAATAATCAAATGTAAATAAAGAACCTTACCATGCACACACAAAAAACAACAAAATAAAACTTAGAGTAGAAAAAGTATCTAACCAACCAAATAAGCCACTCAAGATAAACAGATACCTAAACACCAACAAAAAATTAAAAGCTATACTAAGATACAAGAAGACATGGCCCAGTCTAATGAACAAACTAAGAAACAGGAGGACAAGCAGAACATTGAACAACTAGTCAGGGATGTCCTAACAAATATCATGAATCAATGTATGAAGTGGAGGAAGAGATATAGTATATTAAGAAGACACTGGGGGAACATACTGAAGATATTGGAAATATCCATTAAAAGATAACATATGATGGTGATGAATGACACAAAGCAAGAAATCAAAAATACACTGAATGCACAAAACAGCATATTTGAACAGGCAGAAGAAAAACTATTAATGTCAAAGACAGCACATCTAAAATAAACAGACAGTAGAACAGATAGATAAAAAGATAGAAATATTGAGCAGAGACTAACGTATTTGAATGACAACATGAAACACACAAATATAGGCATTATAGGCATCTCAGAGAGAGAAGAGAAAAGAAAGGGGACAGAAGGAGTGTTGGAGAAAATACTGGCTGAAAATTTCCCAACAATTTCAAGGGATATGGATACACGTGGCCAGGAAGCAGAGTGCACCCCAAACAGTATAAATCCTAACAAGCTTACCAGAAGGCACATACATGTCAAATATTCCAATGCTAAAGACAAAGAGACAATACTTAAAGCAGCAAGATAACAAAGATCCATCATATACAAGGGAAGCCTGATAGGATTAAGTGCTGATTTCCTATCTGAAACCATGGAGGCAAGAAGGCAGTGGTATGACATGGTTGAAGTGCTAAATGGAAAAAAATAAAAATAAAAAAACTTCCATCCAAGAATTCTCTATCCAACAAAGATGGAATTCAAAAATGAGTAAGAGTTCAAAATACTCACTGATAAACAGAAATTAAGGGAGTTGTCAACAAGAAACATGCTCTTCAAGAAATACAGAAAGGAGTTCTGCAGCTTGAAAAGAAAAACAAACAGGTGAGAGATGTTTGGGGGAGAGTGTAGGAGAGAAAACTATTGTTAAGAATAACTAAAAAACATAAAAATAGAAATAAAAACAGCATATGACATACATAAACCTAAAGAAAATTGGCTAAAGTATTTCCTTTCCAGTTATAATATTGAATGGTAATGGATTAAAGTCTCCAATCAAGAGACACAATTAGACAGAATGGATAAGGATATAAGACCCACATATATGTTGTCCACAAGAAACTCAACTTTGACCCAGGGATAAAAGGAAGTTGAAAGTGAATGGTTGGAAAACAATTTTACATGCAAACAATAACCAAAAAAGGGTGGGAATAGCTATACTAATATCAGAAAAAATAGACTTTAAATACAAACTATTGTAAGAAACAAAGAAGGACATTATATATTAATAAAAGGGGTAATCTATCAAAAAGAATGAAATATCATAAACATTTTTGCACCTAACCAGGGCACCTAAAAATACATCATGCAAACATTGGGAAAATTAAGTGGAGAAATAGACATCTCTACAATTAAAGTGGGGAAGTTTAATATACCCTTATCACCCTTAGAGGGAACATCCCAACAGAGGATCAAAAAAAAACAAACAAACAAACAAACAAAAAAAAACCAGAGACCTTGAATATTACATTAGATAATCTAGACCTAATAGACATATACAGAACATTACACCAAAATACAGCTGGATACATATTCTTCTCTAGTGCACATAGATCATTGTCCAGCATAGACCACATGCTAGGCCAAGAAACATTCTCAATGAATTCAGAAAGATTGAAATTAAACAACATAATTTCTCTTACCACAATGGAATGAAGCAGGAAATCAGTAAGGGGCAGGGAAGCAGATTAGGCTCAAATATATGAAAGTTAAACAAAACACTCTTAGACAATCAATGGATAAAGGAGTTAATTGAAAAAGAAATCAATAACTACCTTGAAATAAATGAAAATAACAACCCAACCTATCAAAACCTATAGGATGCAGTAAGAGCTTTACTGAGAGGAAAATTCATAGCCACGAAATGCCTATATTAAAAAAAAAAGAAGAAAGTGCTAAAATCAAGGACATAACTGCATATCTGGAGAAATTAGAAAAAACAACAAACTAACCCCAAAGGAAGTTGAAAGGAGGAAATAACAAAGATTAGTGCAGAGTTGAAAAAAAATTGAAAATAAGAAATCACTAGAATAAAAAAAACAAAAACAAAACCTTGCTCTTTGAGAAAATTAATAAAATTGACAAAACCTTAGCTGGACTAATAAAGAAAAAAGAGATGATGCAAATACATAAAATAAGAAATGATGAACAGATTATTACCAATGAACTCACAGAAATAAAGAGATTCATAAGAGGATACTTTGAAAAATTGTATGTCAATAAGATGGATAACTTAGGTGAAATGGACAAATTCCTGGAAACACATGCACACTACATTGACAAAAGAAGAAATTGATGAAAACAAACCAATCACAAGTAAAAAGATTGAATTAGTCATCAAAAGCGTCTCAACTAAGAAGAGCCCAGGACCAGATGGCTTCACAGGTGAATCCTACCAAGTATTTTGGAAAGACATAACACAAACATAGCTAAACTTTTTCAAAAAAATAGAAGTAGAGGGAACATTGTCTAGCTCATTTTATGATGCCAACATCACATGAATACCAAAGCCACACAAAGACACCACAACAAAGGGAAACTATAGACCAATCACTGTAATGAACCTAGATGCAAAAAATCCTCAACAAAATACTTGCTAATCATTTCAACAACACATCAAACGGATTATACAACATGACCAAGTGGGTTTCATAACTGATATGCAAGGATGGTTCAACAAAATAAAATCAATCATTGTAATACATTACATTAACATATTAAAAGAAATTAATCACATGATCATCTCTATTGATGCAGAAAAGACATTGAAGAAAATACAGCACCCTTTCCTTATATAAACACACTTTAAAAGATAGGAATAGAAGGAAACTTCCTCAACATGTCAAATGGTATATATAAAAAAACCAAGGATAACATCATATTCAATGGTACAAGACAAGGACGTCCACTAACATGCTCTTATTTAACATTGTATTAGAAATACTTACATGAGCACTTAGGCAAGAAAAAGATATAAAATGCTTCCAACTTGAAAAGAAGTAGAAAAATTCACTATTTCTAGAAGACACCAGAATATACATAAAAATCCCTGAGAAACTATAAGTAAGCTTCTATAGCTTATAAATGATTTCAGGAAAGTGGCAGATATAAGATCAATGCACATAAATCAATAGCATTTGCATACACGAATAATGAGCAATCTGAGGGCAAAATCAAGAAAATAATTCCATTTGCAATAGCAACTAAAATAATCAAATACCTAGGAATAAACTTAACTAAATATGTAAATGTCTTGTACACAGAAAACTACACAACATTGTTAAAGGAAATCAAAGAAGACCTAAATAAATGGAAGGATATTCTCTGCTCAGGTTTGGAAGTTTAACTATCATTAAGATGTTTATCCTACCCAAACTGATTTACAGATTTAATGCAATCCCAATAAATATTACCACAACATTTTTTACTGAACTGGAAAAGTTAACTATGACATTTTTTTGGGAAGAGCAAAGGGCCCATATAGCCAAAGACATATTTAAACAGAAAAATGAAACAGGAGGAATCACACTATATGACTTTTACCATACTACAAAGCTACAATGTTTAAAACTGCATGGTATTGGCAAAAGGATAGATATACTGACCAATGGAACAGAACTGAGAGTTCTGATATAGTTCCTCACATATACAATCATCTGATATTTGATGAGGCCACCAAGCCCACTCAAATGGGAGAGAATGTCCTTTTCAACAAATGGTGCTTGGATAAATAGATATCCATAGCAAAAAAAAAAAAAAAAATGGCAAAGGATCACCATCTCATACCCTATACCAAAATTAACTAAAATGGATCAAAGTTCTGAAAATGAGAGTAAAGACCATAAATCTCCTAGATGATAATGCAGGGAAGCTTCTACAAGATATGGTAGTAAGAAATGATTTCATAAACTCTATACCCAAAACAAAGGCAAAAAATAAAAAATAGATAAATTTGTCTGTCCAAAAATTAAAAAGTTTTCTGCTTCGAAGCAGTTGGTCAAGAAAGTGAAAAGGCATCGTACTCAAGGGAATAAAATATTTGGTAACCATCTGTCTGACAGGAGCTTAATATCCAGGATATATATAGAAATCTTACATCTCAGAAATGAAATGATAATCAACCCATTTAAAAAATGGGCAACTGATTTGAATAGACACTTCTCCAAAGAAGAAATATGGATGGCTAAAAAGCACATGAAAAGATACTCAACATCAATAGCTATTAGGGAAATGCAAATCAAAACTACAATGAAATATTATCTTACACATATTAGAGTGGAGGCTGTTAAAAAAAAAATAACAGGACTTCAAGTGTTGGAGTAGATGTGGAGGAAAGGAACGCTTATCCAGGGCTGATGGGTATGTAGAATGCTGCAGCTATTGTAGAGGACAGTTTGGTGGTTCCTCAGGAAGCTATCTAAACAAATGCCATATGATCCAGCAATCCCACTGCTGGGTTTATAGCCAGAAGAATTGGAAGTAGGGACATGAACAGATATATGCACATCAATGTTCATAGTGACATTATTCACTATTGCCAAAACTAAAAAAACCCAAATTTCCATCAACAGATGAATGGATAATGAAATTGTGGTATATACATACAATGAAATATTATTCAGCTGTAAGAAGGAATGAAATATTAAAACACAGGATAGCTTGGATGAATCTTGAAGACCTTCTGTTGAGCAAATTAAGCAAGGCACTGAAGGACAAATATTACATGACATCTCTGATCTGAATTAAGGAAATTGAGCAGACTCACAGAATAGAGTCTGGTAGATGGGTTTATAGGAGAGAGAAAGGGTTTTGAGGATTGTGATCCAGTGCCTATATGGGCAAAATCTATGATAAGGTGGAAGTGTGTAGTTGTCCAGTGGTTGGGTGTGATAGTGGTGCAGTGATGCTTTTGGGTTTGGCAGTGCTGGTATGTGAAGAGTTTAGTGTGGGGGTTTGGGGTTAGTGTACCCATGAAACTGGGGTGAGGGTCAGAGGAAGAAGCAGGTGAAATCTGGGGATTTGCAGGTCTCAACTACAATGTTGAGAATGTACTTTTGCTAAATATGGCCTGGGAAGATTACTGGTGTAGAGTGTTGGGTGTTGGGGGTGACATACAGGACAGGGTACAACTGGGGCAAGCTTATATGGAATATGTAAGTGTTCATCTTGTCATCGTGTGTTATACCAATGGGAGGAGTCCCACACAATAAACATGGAAATATTTAACTCCCATCCTGGGGAGTTGTGCTATGTTCTCAAATAGAGGGACAAGAGTCATTTGAGAACATAAGCAGTGCTTAATAAAAGATAAACCAATATGTCAAGCCCTCAATATTATTGCAATTAACTGTGATTCTTTTTCATATAAAAGTGGAACTAAGAGGATGCCATAAGTCCTGAGGGGAGTGGGAAGGAAGAATAGAATAGATGGAACATAGGGTATTTTTGGAGCATTAAAATTGTTCTGCATGATCTTGCAATGATGGATAAAAGCAATTTTAAATTTTATCAAAACTTGTAAAAGTGTACATCCAAAATGTAAATCAAAATGTAAACCGTTGACCATGGCTAGTAACAATGCTCCAATATTTGTACATCAATTTTAACAAATGTACCATCCACATGTAAAAAAAATTACTAATAGGGGAGAGAGGAAAGGGGGAGGTTGTTGTTTATATGGGAATTCCCTATATTATCTGCATGACTTTTCTGTAACCTAAGGCTTCTTTGAAGATAAAATGAAAAAAAAAACAAAAAACAAAAAAACAAGATGTTGGGGAATATGTGGAAGAAAGTATCACTGTGCCTACAATACCACAGGTCTTACAGTAATGAAAGACATAATGTCTAAATGTTTTATTATTTTAATTTTTAATTTTTAATTTTTTTATTATTTTAATTTTTCTGTATTTTATATGTTATTTTTAAAACTATCATTATTATTTCATTTCCTTATTTTTATTTGATTATTTTCTTGACTTCATCTTTGGAGAGGTTTAAGATCACAGAAGAGTCACAACCATGGCAGGGGGGAGGATCATTGGTGTGCTCTGTCTGTGACGGGGGATGCATAGGTGTTGGTTCATCTGGGACATGCCTCTAAGGCATATGAATGTGTTCAAGTGTTCATGGGGCATTGTCATGGTGGGTGGAGATTCACACAATAACCGAAAGAATATTGAATTCACATCCAGGGAGCTCTGCCAGATTCCTAAATGGGACAGCAAGAATCCCCCGAGTATAGAGACAGTGCCTAGTGAAGGAGATGGGCCATGGTGCCAGTGATTTATAATGATGATTGTACTTATGAACATTTACACTGAAAATTGAAACTTAGCCTGGTATTATATATGGCCAAAATGTATCTCCTGAGGGCCTCCTTGTTGCTCAAATATGGCCTCTCTCTAAACCAAATTCAACATATAAAAGCAATAACTTCCCCTGGCATGGGACATGAATCCATCCATCTGCCCTATGGGATCTAAGCTTTCTCTCAATTAGAGGCAGAATAAGCATCGCCATCCCAAAAGCCTCAGGATTGGGGAATGAACAATGGCCTAGAGTAGAAAAACACTTATTCTACTACAGACTTATTGTTATTCTAGGAAAGGAAGAACTTGTATCATTGATATAAAGGCACATGGCCACCAGAGGAACTGAGGGGAGGGAGAGTGAAAAATAGATGTAATAAGGGGGCATTTTGGGGACATTGGATTTGTCCTGCATGAAGTTGCAATAATGGATACAGACCATTCTATATTTTGTTTTAACTTAAAAAATCGTGCAGGACAGAGTGTAAACTGTAATGTAAACTATAACCCATGGTTAATGGCAATACTTCAATCTGTGTTCATTAACTGTAATAAATGTACCACATAATGAAGGATGTTGTCAATATGGGAAACCATGGGAGTGGGAACTACTGGTGCATATGGGAATCCTCTAATTTTTATTTAACATTTATATAATCTAAAGTTTCTTTAACCTAAATGAATATAAAAACACAAAAAATAAAAAAATAAAATTATATTTAAATGAAAGAAAAAAGCAATAAACAACCAGAATATATATGAAATTCTTATTGTAGTCATAAAGAAAATAAAAGAATTAATTCAAATAACTTTTGAACAACATATCTAAGGATATAAATTTATTGACATATATTCTAAAAACAAAAGGACTGAAAAATAATTTGGAAGCTTTTTTTGTTAGTGGTAGTTGCCTTGGTATAATAATTATCAAATTACTAATTATTCATTGGAGCCTATAGAAAATGAATATTGACATTTGGAAACCAGGATTTTCACCATGGCAAATGGGAATTATAAAAAAGGAATGGGTGGTGGGCCTTACCTTGGATTTAAGATAACCTATCTCCCCAATGTTTAAGATTTAGACTCAATAATTTTCCTACACATGGTTCTTCTGCCCCATTAATCTGAACCTATATTTAGCACTATACCTGCTAAATATGTGTCCCAGAGACTTAAATCTTCTGGCTGTTCACATACCAGTTTGGTTCTGAATCTCAGCAGAGTTGCAGCCAACACCTTCTTTCCAGTGCATTGGACTCACCCAGGTCAGCTAAGAGAAGGATGATGAGGACAACTCCTGCCTCCCAAAACAGAATATCTGCAACTACAAGAAAGACAGTTCCAGCCATCTACCCCATGGGATATAAGTCCTTTTTCAATCAGACACAGAGTGGGCATCATTATCCCCAAATCCTCAATATTAAAGAATGGACAAACATAAGATGGGAATGCAACCATGGATTAAAGTAGACTTATTACTCAAGTCATGGAAGAACTTGTAAGATTGATATAAAGACAGTGGTCACAAGAAGTTTTGATGGGAGGGGGAGGGAAGAATAGATGTAACATGGGACATTTGGGGAACATTGGAATTCTTCTGCATAATATTTAAATGACAGATACAGTCCATTATACATTTTTTAAAACCTATAATATTGTGCATTGCAAAGTGTAAATCATAATGTAAATTATATAAAGTGGTTAGTAGCAATGCTTCAACACATGTTCATCAATTGTAACAAATGTTCCCCACTAACGAAAGATGTTGTTAATTTGGAAAAATTGGGAGAGGGTATATGGGAATCCCCTATAATTTTGATGTAATATTTAAGTAATCTAAAGATTCTTTAAAAACATAGAATAAAAAAGGTGGTCTTAAAAAAAAAAGAATGGGATGTAAGAAAGTGTACTTTGAGCTATTTTATTGAAGTTTCATTGGAATGAGAGAATTAGTATGAATTCCTGAGTTCCTAAAATATACATTAAAGCATGTGTAGTTTTAATTAAAATTATTTATTTACAATCATTTACATGGTCAGAGATAATCATCAAAATACTGTAAACTTGAGTTAGAAGTTACAGGTTAAAATAAGATCAAATTTATATTGAAAGGATTGTAACAATAAAATTTTCATGTGCATGGTAAATGGTTTTAACAGTATACATATATCTAATAATATATTAAACATAGGGGTAAAGTTTACCTATCAGGAAAAATGAAAAATTATCAAAAGTCGATTGTAAAATTATATTTTAGGGGAATGATTTTCTGGTAAATATCTTAATGTCATCAATTTACTATTTAATTTTTCCTGGCAATATAATCCTAGAAAAACATTTGTTGCATCTTACTTTAGAAATTTAAAGAAACAAAATTTTCACTCTTCTACAATTCAGATTTTTTTACCATATTAAATAGATTATTTATAAAATGAGGGCTCATTATGATGTTGATAGTGATTCAGTTTTATCAAGAAGAGATACATATGCTCTCTAGAGTCCTAAATGTTGCTTTTCCTAAGGGGAAGGGGGGGATAATGAAAATTTTACTATAAATTCCCACGAATTCTATTTGTAAGTTAAGGGCTTATTATCTTTCCCAATGAATTTTTGTTGGCTGGATTATTGTACTTGCATAAAGTTGAAATGTCATATTGGTAATGAAAACTCTGAAACTGAGAAAAACAAGACAATTCTCTGCTAAACTCTAGATTTTCTAGCTAAAAGCAACAGTTGGATGTTTTTAACAATGTTGATATAGTGTAAAAATATATACATTTAAGTAGCTAGTTAAAACCGATTATTACTTAGGTAAGATAAAGTGTGACTTTTTAAATAATAATACAATTTGAGTTCTAAAAAATATTCTTTAACACATGTGTGTCCAAAATCTTTCTATATAAATTTCTACTGTATCTAAAGCATGTTTCTCAGACATGTACTTTGATTTATGTTTCCTAGATAATCAAGTCTATGAGCTTTAATAGTCAACAAGAATATCATAAAGCAAATGGTAAGTGTATACTCTTTAAGAGCCTTTTTGATTCCTCTGCTATATCAGCTATCAGTCCATTGTGCTCAGTAGGAAGGTGAAATAAATCTTCTTTAGCAATGTATTTTAAAAGACAATTCAACAGCCTATTTTTTAAAATTTAAATGTAAGATTTTCTTGTTATTGCACTAAATAAATTATATGTTGTGAATTATCTTAGGATCTAAGAACAATCAGTAATAATTTTGCTTAATGCACTCATTTTCTTTTCTTTATATAGTAGAATCTTGAAGTAACTGTTTATGACAGAAGGAATCTCCATATACAGTATGTTTGCTTTGATCATGTGTAAGATTGTCAGTCACAGAACTAATAAGAAAGCTTTATTTCTGATTGATTTCCTTTAATACTAACCTTAGTCAAATGCTACTTGTTTCTGGATCCTCCAACATGTTTGTGTGCTTATGATTATGAAGAAAGCTGACTTCAAATATATGATACATGTTTTTTTCTGCTTATATTTACACCTAGTAATCTCACTAAGCAGGTTGGGAAATTGAACTTCACAAAGACTTTTCTGATTCTAGAACATGTCAGCTACTGAGCCATTGGGTTAATAAGAAAATTTATAGAAAATTTCCTCAACAATGTATTATTAAAGAAATTATCATTTCTATTTTCCTAATTATATGGGCAAATACTTGGGATTTGTTTGTTTGCTCCAAAAGTATGGGTTGGTTAATATAAGTTCCCTCCCATATGAACAAATTTTGTTTTGTGCCTGTGTGCCAACACCAAGTGTTTAGCTAAAGAAATTTAAAATTTCAAGGACAAAACTTAGGAAAAACATTTATAATTTACTGAGGATATACATTGTTCATGCAGTTTGATGTAGAAGACCCTTGGATATGTGTGTGTGTGTGTGTGTATATATATATATATATATACATACACACATATACATATACATATATATATTATACAGGAGGTTTGCCTCATAATCCATTTTAAGAAAAATAAGTCAACTTAGTAAGTATGAGTATAAAGGAAAATGAGTTTTGTGAGTAAAATTTAATATTTACTGTTTCAAAATAGTAATGTTTCTTGTAATTAAAATTGCCTTTTATTTCTTCTATACACTTTTATCTTTTCAAAGTATTAATATATAATATACAATACTTTTTGAACATTTGAGAATTAGCACTGCAGATATTTAACAAACTTTTTGTTCATTGAATAAATATTAATATTATCTAAGCATTGTGCTTTTTATAAAATTTTCTTTCAAAAATGTCATTATTTAGAGAACACTACTGATAAGACTTTATTTTTTCTCAATTATAGTATAGAGCAAGTGCTGTTTAAGGAAAAGAAAGAAAAGAAATAGTTATACTTCTTTTAAGCAAAGAATAGTAATATCTTCCACTTAATCTCAGCAATTCTCATGTAAATCTTTCCGAAGAAAATAATTTGGTAGAAAATAATGATTCCATTGGTTTAAAGAGATATTTTGTATACTTTGTATTATTTATGCTACAAATTTTACCTAAACAAAGAAATTATAAGTAATTTCCACCAGGTATAAAAAATGAGGGGTAGGAGTTAGTGTTGGGGAACCATGGAAATTGAACTTTGCATTTTATTTCCTAAATAGTTTTCCTGTTTGAAATTTATGTCATGCACATATGATGTTTTTAAAAACAGAAGAATTAGTTTGTAAAGTGACAGAAAAAATACTACATAAATATAAATTTGCAGACCTTCAATTATATTCCTATATTACTCTGTGCAGAATCAGTTAATAGACTGTAAATCTTTGGAAATGAATGGAGATGGTGAGAGTACAGCATACTGTTTGTGACTAGCAGAGCCATTATATGGGTATGACAGTGGTTGAAAGGAAAAACCTAAGAATATTTATATTCCTAGAAGTAAAGCTTAAAAATATAATAAGGATGGTATAACATAGTGAAACCTCATGTAAAATAAAAATATGGATGATATTGAATATTTAAGACTGTCTTTACAAAATATAAATACAAATAAGCTAGAGAGGAGGAAACAGAATAGCAGCTATATATAATAGGTGAACCATAGAGAGATTGAAAGGTGATGAGTTTTGTTTGTTCGGTTGGTGTTTTTTTTTTTTTTTAGTGTTATTATTATTACTGGAATAATTAAAATGCTCTAAAAATGATTGAAGTGATGAATGCATAACTATGTGATTATACTGAATACCACTGATCATAAACTTTGAATGGATTTATGCCTTATGAATATGTATCAATAAAATTGATTTGTTAAAAAAATTCCTATATTACTGTAAATAATCATAAATATTGTGATGATTTGTGTATACTGAATTGTAATTTGACAATTAAACAAGGGTAAATAAAACCAATATTTACTAGCATATACAAATTTCAAACTCTATGGTGTCCAATAGTTAAATTTTAAGGGGAAAAGATATTAAACATATATGCAAATATATGTGTTTCTTTATGGGATCACATTCAGTCACTTTGAACTAAGATTTATTTGTATTATATAGGCCAAATTTAATTAATTTTAATGTATACTCTTTGAGAAGATGACATGTTAATGTTCATATTTAAATTATTATTAAATGTGTGAGATGTACTACCAGCTTTGATTGAATTGTGGAATCCCAAATGTTTTTTAAGGCTCAACAAAGGTTTCACTATGAAGGTGAAATTTTAAAGTAAAAAAATGGGGAATGAATATTCTAATCAATACCGTAAATATATGGGATGCTTTTATCAGTAATTTTATTAATTGAAATGAATAATTAAAATGCCATTAAAAATTCATCAACCTCACTGAAACTATTTGCCTAGTGTTTGTCATCACTAGGCTTCTAAGTTTTTGAAACTAATCTTTGTTGGTTTCATTTTCTCCAGAAAGACCCTTGTGGACAGAAAATATGGACCTCAGCAATCTGACCACTGTGGATGAGTTCATCCTCATAGGGCTCTCTGATCTCCCAGAGGTGCGCTTTCCTCTCTTTGTGGTTTTTGCTGTCATCTATCAGGTCACCTTAGTTGGAAATGGTGGCATTCTCCTCGCCATAGGGACGGAGAAAAAGCTGCGCACACCCATGTATTACTTCTTAGCAAATTTGTCCCTCTTAGACATATTCTGTCCATCAGCTACAGTTCCCAAGATGCTTGAGAATCTCCTGACTGAGAAGCAAAGCATTTCTTTTATTGGGTGTGCTTTGCAGCTTTATTTTTTGGTGGCCATGGCAGGGACCGAGGTCTTCCTTCTCGCCGTCATGGCTTATGACCGGTATGTGGCCATCTGTTTTCCCCTTCGTTACACCCTCATCATGACCAAAGTACGCTGTGCCCAGTTGACGGCTGGCACCTGGACAGCAGGGCTTCTTAATTCTCTTCTGCATACGGTGTTCACGTTCCGCCTGTCTTTCTGTAAATCCAATCGGATTAACCAGTATTACTGTGACATCCCGCCAGTGGTGGCCCTCTCCTGTTCTTCTACGTATGTGGCAGAGATGGTTATTTTAGTGGCAGGATCTGTTTTGGGTGTCCCCGCCTTTTTGATCACCTTTATTTCTTATATCTACATAATATCCACCATTTTAAAGATCCAGTCAGCCGAAGGGAAACGCAAAGCTTTCTCCACCTGCGCTTCCCACCTCCTTGTGGTCTGTCTGTTTTATGGCACAACAATATTTACTTACATCCGCCCTCCCTCCAGTCAACATTCTCCTGAGAGAGACAGACTCATCTCAATGTTGTATGGCGTTATCACCCCCATGTTAAACCCCATCATCTACAGCTTAAGAAACACAGAGGTTAAAGGAGCACTCAGAAAAATTTTATGCCATAAAACATGTTTAAAAGGCACATAAAATTGAAATAATCACTTCACATTCCATGGAGATTGAATTCGTAAGAAGAACTTGAAAAATATCATGGAAAAATAACTATAAATAGATATCTGTCTGTATGGAGTAGAGTCGTTTCCATATATTCAGAAATCACGTGCATGCATATACCTAGAGTTATTTCTATGCATATATCTATATCTCTCTCTATCCATTGAGAACAAAAAATTATGAAAATAGATATTTTTGTGAGTAGAACCTAGATTTTTTCATAATTTAACTGTTATAACTGGTATACCTGGGCCTGTTTTAAGTAAATTTAGACCTATTGTCACTTTACTGATATCCATATCCATGTACGTATCCATGTGCATATCCATATACAAAGCCATTCCTAAATCTATACATATGACAATGTATATCTATAACATATGCATTGTGAATATCATTTATATCTATATCTGCTTTTATTTCTATTTCTATATTTATATCAAATTATCTGTAAATAATTCGCTTTCTTTATTTTAATTGCCTACCTTCATGTCCACATATGTCTCTTTAAATTTATCATTATAAACTTCCTCTTCTTCAACTTTGGTTTCCACTTATATTTCTCCACTTTTATCCTCTTATGACCACATCCACTCTCATAACCACCTGTCACTCCAAATAGAGTTCTTATTATCTGTATCTTGGGTGTTAGATATCCAATTCATTTTAGAATATTATTCTTGGTTTATTAACATTGGTTTATTAACATGTTCAAAATGGAATGTATCATCTTCTACCACACACATACAGACACAACTCTTCTTAGCAGATACCCTGTATTTTTGTTGATTTTCTTTTTCCAACTATTCAGATTAAATCACTGAAATTTTTCTCTACTTTTCATTGAAGCTCATAACTTGCATTTAGTGTGAATAGAAAGTTGCCTTTTCTGACTGTAGATTTCTCAACATTCTCATTGATTTTCTAGTCCTATCACATCTAGAAATTCAAAGTTTCTCTTTGGACACTGCTGGTGTAGTTCACAATTTTAAGAAACCAACAATGTAAAATTTTCTCCATAGTATTCTCCACCTCTGTACATACCTATTGCTTCCTAAAAACAGTCCCTAGTATATAGGTCATGTATATTTGTTTTCTGTTTAACAGGCAATATCCAGCTATTCTGAATTCCCTGATTCCATATATACCATCTAGCATTCAATATTTTCTCTATTCCTCTTAACCACATTCTGTCCATTTTTGACTAGGTGCATTGATCCCACCACTAGTGAAGTGTTCCTATATTATTCAAAGATGCCCTGTGATCACCTTCTCTAATTTTTGGTCATTTTCAAAGCTTTATTAAATAATGGCACTATCATATGTAGTTTTGCCTCAAAGGCTAGAAGTTACAAGCATTTTAAGATGCGATGCTTTGAGATCAAGGACATTTTCCAAAAGTCAGCAAAGTCCCAGCATGTAACTTCAAAAAATCTACAGAGCTCTTCTTAGTAGTTATTGATCAAATATCTTTTACTCATATTTTGACAGAGTGGAATAATCCATATATAATTGAAGAAAGAAATGAAGTAAAAATTGTACATTGTGATTTTTTTGTTTTATGCCTAAATTTTATTCTCTCTGTTGAGTTTATATGTGATATGAAAGAATCAAATAAAAATCTCATTGTATAAAAGATATATAATTTGTTAAATGAAATAGATAAAATCGAGAAAACCTTAACCCATTTGTTCAACTCAGATATGAGAAACTAAATTATTTCCTTAATATTTCATCAATAATTTTAATGATTTTTTTTCTTTATTGGAGAAGTTGTGGTTTTACAGAAAAATCAGGCATAAAGTACAGGAATCTCATATGCTACTCTAATATTAACATTGTGCATTGGTGTGTAAAATTTGTTACAGTTGATGATAAGCACATTTTATAATTGTACTATTAACTATATTTCATGGTTTAAATTATGTTTCACTGTTTATGTTGTAGAGTACCATGGAATGTTTTAAAATTTTATTCTGTTAAGATATATACAGTCTAAAATTTATCCTTTTAATCACATTCAGATATATATTTCCGTGCTGTTAATTACGTTCACAAACTAAACAGAATGTTTTATTGGTGTTATATCAGCATTACACAACAACTATGAAACCTATATTTGTCTACCTGAAACAAAGCATTTCTCATTAAGTGTGATACAAACTAGGCATTTGTATGGTCAAGACTAGAAGAGATTTTTTGAAAATGTTTTAAAAAAATAAGCCGAAGTATTTGCCATGCTTATTAAACCATAGTTTTTTAGTAGAATAATAATTTTTGTAAAATAATAAAGTTGAAGAAATCATGATAATTCTAGTTTATTCTTCTTAAGTAAAAATGTCCTTGGAATACAAGTAAAATAATGGAGTTATTATCTGGTTCTATGCTGAGTTGTTTGGGGAGAAACTGTGCAGAATTTTCACTCTTAATACCATAATATATTTAAGTTAAATGAGGTTGTTGAGATGTACCTGAGCTAAAATTCTATTAATCACCTGACTTCCATTAACCCCTACTCTAACTCATGGAGCACAGTGAAACATTTTAGCTTTCCTGAAAATAATGTCACTTCTGAACCAGTGTCGAATAATCCCCCAAATGTCAGTTCATTTCCTTTATCCCAATGCACAGTTACTATGGTAACTGGCCATAGGCCATTTTGGGAAAAGTTGGGAGGAATATGAATAATATAATTTTTTGGCAGAATAACAGTATCCTTCCCCAAGGTAACTCCACCTTCCATTTATTTAAGGGGCTCTAGGTCTCTAAACTGTCTCATGTTTGGGGCTGAAGAGGCCAAAATTTTCTGATTTTTTAATTCAGTTAGAGTTTCATTCACTCAAGCTACAATAATACTAGAGCTGGTAGGTATTAGTACCATCTTGATTTCTGGAAATAGAGTCATTGGCGCCATTGCCTCTAATCAGATTAATTAACAATTTCTGAAAACCCTAGAACCATCTTAGAAATCTTATCCTTAGAAATCTGTTTCTCAAGAACCACTCCAGATATGAAATCTGTATTGGTCATGATTCTCTAGAAAACATTATATATCTACCTATCTATATATATATCTATATACATATAAAATGAGGTGTGTCATTTTTTTATAGGAATTGACTCATATAACTATGGGTTGGGTGGTTAGGTAAGTACAATTTCATAGAGCAAGCTGCAACCTGGGAATTCTAAGGATGTTGATGAATTTCCCATCAGGAGCTGGCTGACTGAAGTAGAAATGGAAATTTTACCTGTGACTGCTTGTTTTAGTTTCCTAGGCTACTCAAGCAAATACCATGAAACAGGTGGTGCTGAAAAATTGGAATTTATTTGTTTATATAAAAGAATCATTAAGGCAATGATTTCTTCCTGCAGATTTTGGAATTCTAGGCCTTGGTACAAGTGATTATTGTGATTTAGCTTATCCATGGCAAGACAAATGATAGCATCTCCTGGTCTCTCCCTTCTCTTCTGGGTTCTGTTTATGTACAGCTTCTTGCTTCCTATGGATTTCTTTCTCTATTCTCTGTATTTCATTGTGCTTATAAAGGACTCCAGTGACAGGATTGAGACCAATCCTAGTTGAGGTGGGCCATATCTTAACTGAAGTATCCTCATCAAACGGTCCTACTTATAATGGGTTCATACCCACAGGAATGGATTAAACTTAAGAACATGTTTTTTGTGGGTGCATACAGCATCAAACCACCACAATACTGAAACAATCACTTCTCATTTTACAAACTTCAGGCCATTGGATGAAACTTCTCTCATTGTTGAAGGCAATCTCTTCAGTTTATTGTAGGTGTATTCTGCCATAAATACAGTCAATGTGCTGATGGGTTACAACCACAAAATATCCTCAGAGTATCAATCAAAACTTTGCTAGGACAAACAACTGAACACCATAACCTAGCAAAGTTGACACATGAACTTAACCACAGCAAACCCCTACAAAAGTTTATAGTCACATCTCAGAGACTTCTTTTACTCTTCCTACTATATTCTCAGTCTTTTCCCCAATCAAAAAGGTAGCTACTAGTGTATTTATTTTTCCTCTTATTTGAACATACGCTCATTTTTGCTGTTCTAAACCTTTATATAAATTACAACACCCGGTGGTCACTTTTTTGTTCAAGATTTAGTTTTCAAAATCAAAGAATTGTTTTTGAGATTCCTCCTTATAGTTGGATACAACAGTTCTTCATTCCTTTTAAATATTGCATAATGTCATGTTTTCTAAACGTGTCACATTTATTTATCAATTTTCCTTTGTTGGACACCTGTACCATAAACATATTTTGGTTATTATTAATAAAGATGCTGTAGACCTTCTTGTACAATTTTCTTTAGATGTAGTTTTCAATCCCACTGGATAAATAATGAACAGTGATCTCACTGTTATGTGATTAGTTTCATATGAATCTGTTTAATATTTGCAAAAATGTTATAACATCTCAGAATACCACAAAATGCATGAGAGTTTAGGTTGAGAATTCTCATAAATGCCCGTCGGTGTTTCCAGACTTGTTAATTTTAGAAATTCCAGAGGAATTTATTAGAATATATTGTGTTTTTTATCAGCATTCCCTAGAGAGGCAACCAACATAGATGGTGTACTGAACTATTACATGGCTCTCCATGAATGTAAAAGGAATGAATAACATAGGCTATATTTTCTGCTATAATGGAATTAAATCACATAACAAAAATTTTCGTATTAACAGTTGCATTTGAATAGTCTGTGTTTCAAAAAGAAATCGCAAATGTATATCCAGACTTCCCAGCATTATTAGTTGAAGAGGCTAATAGTGGTGAAGGCAGCACAACATTGTGAATGAAATTAATATCACTAAAATATATATCTGAAAATTGTTAAAAGGGGAAATTTTCGATTGTATATATGGTGACAGAGTAAAAATTTAAAAAGAATCCATGGAACTACAGTACACAAATATACACTATGGTTAATAATATGATTATGAAAATGTGATGTAATCAGTTGTAATAAATGTTCCAGAACAATATAACTTGTTGTTGGTGAGGTGGTATATGGGAATTTTAGGCATGATTGTTTTGTAAACCCACAAATTCTTCAATAAAGAAAAAAAAAGGAAATCGTAAGAAAATTTCTAATATATTTTTAATTGATTGGTAGTGAGAACACAATGAATAAAATTTGGTGGAATGGAAATACATCAGTGCAAGAGAAAGGTTTTAAGTTGTAAGTGCTAATACTAGAAAAAGAGAAAAGTTTAAAGATAATGAACATTTCCAACTGAAAAAGGTAATGAAAAGAAGAGTAAAGTGATAGTACAGTAAGTAGAAAAAAGAATATAGTTAAAGAAAGAGTGATTCTGTGTAACAGAAAATACACAGGAAAATGTGACAATAGAAAAAAGATTTTCATTGAAAAATAAACCTGATTGATAAATTCCTACCTAGGTTTACCAGAAATAAAATAGAATGTATAAAATTACCAATAAAGGGAATAAAGTATGGGTTTCTACTGACAGATTATAGTTTATCACACTTTTGTGGTTGGCAAGTATTCTTTTTTAAAATGAAAATCGTTAAATCTAACAAAATTAATTGCTAATGATAAAATTTGTGTTTGATATCAAAATTAGTGCTTTAGAAAACTTGTATCTTCCACATGAGCTTGGCATCCTGACTGGTAGCATTGTTGGTGATATAAATAAACATGATAATTTGAATATTGTTTAATGAGAGATGTCATATTTGGTACATCTGCATGTTTAGGAAAACCAATATTTTCCAGATGAACCAAACATGATGTTAAATTATACATCATTATAAAACCATTCAAATGCTAATTAGATTAAACAATTTTTTAAATGACTTTAAATGCCTCAAGAAAGCACATGGAAAAGTTCAGTTTAAAATATGGACATTTTTACTTGGTTATTTAATTTTGAAAAAGGATAGTTAATGTTACAGGGAAATATGTCTGGGAAGCATGCGATGCATCCATTAAATATTGGTTAATTTACTTTATTTTATATTATTATATATTAAAGGGAGTTTTTAAAAAATGAAATATATATGACATAGACATTGGGTATCAATTGAAGAGGATAATTTAAGTGATAGGTGTTTGATATGATTAATTAACTGAGGGAAATTTTCACTTTTGAGAGAACAAATATGAAATTAGAATCAATTTAAAAATTACATTCAATTACAATTCAATTTTTGATAGTAACTTCAATAAATGAATAAATTTAATACATATTTGATTATTTTGTTCAGCAGTGATTCACACTACATTTAAAATTATTCAGCATGTTATTCTGGCTAATATATAGTTAAAGGAGGGAAAATTTTGTTATATTCCAAAACACATTTAGACTTAAACCTGTAATTGTAAAATTAATCCTAATGTAAAATTTCCTACAATCTTAGTGTTTTACCTATTACTTCCTGAATTAAAAACAAACAAGCAAACAAAAAATTTCTTCTACCTTACAAGCAATCTCTGTCTCATTGGAAGAGCAGGAAATATCCTGTGTATCAAACATTTAATAAATCCTAATTTTCACTATTCAAAATGCTTCTGAGTTGGTACTCTCTGCAGTGAACCATTAAAGAGAGGATTATAGTGACCCAATTATTTAATGCCAGATATAGACACTTGACATTCTTTGGCCAATGGAATGTGAGTGAAGTAAAAGAGTAGATTTTAGAACTAGTTATATAAGAATACATCTTTACAATATCATTTTATTCTGTCACAAGAGCAAAATCCTCAAAATCATTTGTTGTTGCCAAACATGTTCATTTAAAAATATTCCAGTGGTGTGTAGTAGCATAAAATTATGGGTTCAATTGGCATTTCTTTTGAAATAAATCAACATGGAAGACATACTGAGCCATGAAGCAATTCTAATTGAAAATATATTTTATAGAGTATGTTCTCTGACTGCAAAGGAACTAATTAGATCAACAACAACAAACATTGGGAAAATGCACAACATACATTTAAATGATTTGTGAGTCAAAAGAAATCACAGGTGAAATTTCAAATATTTTGAATTCAATGATAGTGAAAATACAACATACATAATTATTGGTATAGTGGGAATGAATGTGGTGTAAGTAGTTGAGCACCCGCCTCCCTCATGGGAGGTCCCAGTTTCAGTTCCCTGTGCTTCCTGGAAACTAAAAACAAACAACAAGCAAAACAAACAAACAAACAACAAAACAACTCAGGGAAGCTGAAGTGGCTCAGTGATTAAGCACCATCTTCCCACTTATGAGATCTCAGGTACAATCCTTGGCCCCTGGTACTCAAAAAAAAAAAAAAAAAAGAATTATTTGTACATTAAAAGGCAGTTATAGAAGTTTAAAATTTTAAGTGCATTTCCTAGAAAACAAAAAGTGTCTAAAGACAAATGACCTATATTTCATACTCCAGAAACCTGGAAAAAGAAGAGTAAAATAATCCTCCAGTAAATAGAAAGAGGAGAGAAATAATGAAAGGATTAGAAATCAATAATATATGAAAGAAAAGTCTACAGCACAACATCTAAACCAAAATGTAAACTATAGACTTTGGCTAACAGCAATACTTCAATATTGGTTCATCAATTGTCGCAAATGTACATCATACTAACATATGATGTTAATAATAGGGGAAAATATGTGTTTGGATGTCGGGGGGGTGTTATGAGGACTCACTTTATTTTCAGTGTAATTTTTCTATAAATCTAAAACTTAACTAAGACTAAATTTTTATTAATAAAAAATAAAAATAAAATTAATCTATTTTTAAGAGAAAAAACAATCAAACAAAAACAATTAAAACCAAACTATTTCAGCAAAAATAATGAACCAACTTTATATCTTCCCACCTAGTTTATAAAGACTAAAAGACAACAAATACAAATAGCATCAGGAATGAAGTAGGGATATATAGACAGATAGAAAAGTATACAACACATAGGGGAAATGAATGAAAACAAAACAACTAACAAAATTTTTCATTGCTTATGATAAAAACTGGGATTCAAGTGGAAATCAGAATTTCTAAAAAATTATGTCTTCCAGAAAATCTTGACAGCTTCTCAAAATTTAGGAGCTATCTGACATAAATTTTTGTGTTATTAATAAATGTGATTTATTTTGATATTATTTAAGGAAATATGTGATAGTTGTTAGATCAACATCATGCAGTGAAATAATATTTTCCAGGTAACTATCTCATGAAGTTACAAAATCAAACATGAGTAAAAAATATCAAAATTCTAAACAGATCATTGGAATTAAATTTAGCTTAATATGAGAAGTTCATTAATATGGTTTCAGAATGCAATTCCCAACTAATTTTACGAAATCAATTGTTTTGCTTTAGTGTAGAATATAGTACAAATAAGAATATTAATGATGATATGAGAGTATTTCTAAACCATTCCTTTTGTTTTCTAACAGTATGTCTGTGTGAGGCCACACTTTCTCACAGAATTTAGCCAAAACAACATCTTTTAAGAGAATGAATGCAGCAGTAAATATGAGCTTTCATCTGTCTCCAACTAAGACAGGATTAAAGAAATACTCAAAAGTGCAAAACTATGTCTTCCTTCTCACTTTGTTTTGGGAAATAATTTGTTTCATAATAATGATTTTTGTATTAATATATAAAGTATATTGTCATTTTAATAATTTGTATAAGTATATATGTGCATCAGTTATAATTTCTAAGGTTATAATTTCTAATACATATATAAACCACATTAATATAAGCCCTTTAAATTATAAAAAATAAAATATTTAGCATATAAGTGATCCCAGAAGGCAAGAAAAATATTGAGAACTGATGATATGTAAATTCTATTTTCATTATATTTGAAAAACTTGAATGAACCTGAGGTATCATATTTTGGATGTGTTTTGCTTACTATTATTCCCTTTTAAGTTCTATATTTCCATGAAATAAAACTATTAAGGTTTTATTGGATAACTTGCCATTGTTTTTGCTTTCATGTCAGATGACAAATCTGCCCAGGTCTCCCCATGTATTTTGATAAACTCTACATTATCTTTGCTTTGTCAGTGTGATAGTTTGAGGCTTATGTGGACTCCAATAATGAACACATCCTTAGAACTAATCCATTTCTGTGGGTGTGAAGCTATTGTAGGTGGGAAGTTTTGAATATCATTTCAGTTAAGGGTCTTTGATTAGATTACTTTACTAAGACACGACCCAGAGTGTGTCTTCACTTTCTTACTAGAGTCCTTTATAAATGGAATGGATACAGAGACAGACAGAGAGAAAAGTCATGGACTCTGAGACAGAAGACACAGCAACCCCAAGAGTAATCCAAAGAAACTGAGAGAGAAAGCCACAGATAGAGCAGTCAGAAGCTGAAAGTAATGGAACCTAGAGGAGAAGGCAAAGACCAGCAGATGCTGCCCTGTGCCATCCTACATGCAGGATTGCCTGCAGCCAGTCTTCAGGGAAAGAGCATCCCCTGATGATGCCTTGATTTGGACACATTTCTTAGCCTCAGAACTGTAAGCTTGTAAACCAATAAACCTCCATTGTAAAAGCCAACCTATTTTTGGTATATTGCTTTCCATAGCTTCTGGCAAACTAAAATATTCAGGAACAGATTGCAGCCTTTATCAAACTGAGCAATATTTTAGAGTTCTGTTTTTTTGCCTAAAATAATCATACAGAGACTGAGAATTTGGAGTAACGATGAAGGTAGGTAAAGATCTGCTTGGCCTCTATGAAACCATTGCTAAGGTCTCCTGTCTCTGATATAGCATAATTTTCCTTACAATTACAAAGGGTTTATTGTTCCATAGACTTGAATTCTTATCTCCACTCAATTAAGTTTGCCTGTTGACTTTTGTTATCTGTGTTGACATCCTGGAAGGGTGCATAGAGACTTATTTTTTGAGCCACAAGTTCCTAGATGCCCCTGAGCTTCTTAACTTATGGAAGGTTATTTTCCCCATATTGACAGTTATTAATATGAATTTTTTGAATAATAATAAATTGTAACAGGTGAGTTTAAAGGTAAAGATCTACTGTGTTTGGTGAAACAATTGCTGTGGGTTTCTGTATGTTTTGAAGCCAAACTATCCTTTACTGAGTCAAGGGTGATTTCTGCTTCAATAGATTTGACTCCTTTCTCCTCATAAGCCTTTCCATGCGGAATTTCACTGACTATGTTAACATCTCATAGGGTTACAAAAACACTTTTATTTTGAAATTATTCCTAGATTATCCAGTAGTTTTTTAGCCTACCCAACATAATGATTTCTTCCAAATTAATAGCTATTAATTAGAATTTTCAGAAGAAAGACAAATCAACTAATTTCCTAAAACTTTTGAGAGGTAGTGTCTCACATTTTTATGTCGCCTAATATAGGGTCAGATCCCTTATGCAATGATTAGATTCAATCACTTGTGAGTAAAGAGTCACACTCTGTGCTATGGCAACTTTTTCTTGAACTTGCTTTTCTTGTAAAATTCCTTTCAAAATGTATTTGATTTTCCTTTCATTTAGTAGTTACTGGTCAAGTATTATTTCCTTTTCTTGTGATTATTAATTTTAAATATTATAAGAATTTCATCATGCCATAATATTAGTATAAAACATTAGACAACATAATTTTATCAGGGGTTGTATGATGTCTTGGGTATATTATAATGGGATACATTATAGTTATAATCAGACAGAAAATTGAAAAATCATTGAATCTACAATGAAGTAGAAAACATTCCCCAATACTTCTCTTTCTTTATCTTAAAAACTTCTTTATTAATTTTATGGATAATATACACTATTATATTTTAAATTTAAATAATATCAAATATGTAGCAAAAGAATACTGAACAATCAGGGATTGAGGGAAAACTGGCCTCTAGAGAAACCAGTCTAATTCAATGTTGTAATTTCTTCCATTGCTTGAATCACAATATGTCTACAGTAGACTACGAGTAAGTCCACTCTAGTCCATAGCTCTTCCCGCCATCCTGAGGAGCATGGGATGGTGATGTCCACTCCACTTCCAGTTGAGAAGGGGCTTATATCCCATGAATAGATGGATGGGATTGTACTGCCTGCAGCTGCAGACTCTCTCCATTCCCTGGAAGGCCATTGTCCATCATCAACTCCCCACCAGGTGTCCTGGGTGAGTCCATTGAGCTGTAGAGTAGGAGTTGCAACTCCACCAAGATTCCTGGCCCAGCTGGCACATGGACAGCCCAAAGACTCCAGTCTCTAGATGACCACATAAAAACTCCATCACCATGTATAGGTTTGAATAGAAGGGACAGATGGCCATGTTCAGGAAGACATATTTGAGTCCAACACTGTCACTCTTAGAAGCACAAATTCCAAAGTAGGGCCCACTGGCAAGGCACCAACCTCCAGAGCAATCCACCCTGATATAGGACCTGTGTGTCTCTGGAACTCTCAGGAGCCCCTCTATTTGGGGTTATATCCACTTTGGTGTTCTATGAGATCCTACTGAAGTGTGTGTAAACATTACCACTGGGATGACCTCCTGAATCACTTTGAAATCTCTTAGGCATATGAAGTCATTTGTCTTTACCTTTTCCCCCTTTTATTCAAGGTATTTTTCCAGTCATATTGCCAGTTGGCACTTGGTAGTAATCCTCCTTTGCCAGGGACGCTCATCCCCTGGAGTCATGTCCCACACTGGGGGGAAGGTAATGCATTCATATGCTGAGTTTAGCTTAGAGCAAGTCCACATTTGAGCAATGAGGAGTATCTCAGGAGGCAACCCTTAGAATCCCCATAACAATAGGCTAAGTATCAATTTCAAAAGCAAAGGCCCATAAAGCTAGTCATCAATAACAAGAGCCCATCAGTGGATCATTCTCTTTTGCCAGAACCTTCGCCTGGACTTGGGCGACTGTTGATGCTCCCTTGGAGAATGTGGCAGAGCTCTCCAGGATGGGAATTCAGTATTATATCATGTATTGAGTGAATCTCCACCCAAGGTGACAATGCCCAGTGAACATTTGAACAATTTTATATAACTTGTATGTAAGTTAAGGTGAAATTCCTCCCACTCACCCCCCATCCCTGACACCCCTCACCAAGGATCCACTCCCACCCCAGTTGTAACCCTTCTGTGATCAGAAGCTTCTTTAAAGATGAAGCCATTACAATAGCCAAATAAAATTAATAGGAAAATGAAATAATAATGATAAGTTTAAATGTAAGAGATAAAATACATGAAAACTAAAAAAAACTAAAACTAAAAATAATTAAAAGTTTGGGATATTTAAAAAATGAAGAATATTAAAAAAAATAAAAGATTTTTTTGACATTTTGCCTTTTATCACTGCAATATCTGGTGTCCAATCTGTACCATGGCTCCTTCCCCCTCTTATTCCCCAGTTTCTCACTATTTTTCATATTGTTTTCAAAGAAATTTTAGGTCACAGCAAAGTCACACAGAATACAAGAGACTCTCATTCACCCAACCTCCTCCCCCATTTCTCACCCCCTATTAAAACCTTTTTATATGTGGATGGTTGCATTGCTATAACTGATATATTAATAGTGAAACATAGCTATTAAACATTGTCAATGGTTTACAGTATGGTTTAAATTTTAGACCTTACAATTATATAAATTGTGATGATATTTACTATGTTCGGAGTCCATCACTGTAAGGTAATGAAGAACATTTCCACTGACCATTAAATAACCCCTGTTTGATCTATTCTGTTCCTTGCTCCCCATCCACCCGGGGCACATGATGACCCCTGGCTTGACTCATTGGATGACAGGATTCATAGTTACATGCAACAAGAGGTCTTAACACACTGGTTTTTCCTCCCCTATTAGGAACCGCCTTTGCTCTTGAGAGAAACCTGCTGGTCTATTTCTGAACGAATTGGTCCTTCCAAAGATGGGAGTGTATCTCCTTTCCACTCATTGTGTGGGTCTCCACCCACTAATTCAACACATTATGACTGGATGAACCCTCACAGAATCCCTAGAAGTCTGCTCCTGGTCCACCCTATCCCGAATGCCCCCGCCAACCAACACCCTAAAGCAGTGACTCTTCCTTGACATATTGCTATAAGAGCATTCCCATCTCTGTACTTTAAACCACAAATCCAAAGTCTTCACCTGGTCCCTTTCCCAAAACTCTCCCCAGGACTATGGGTATTCTAGCACACCCTTCCAAATCTACCCACCTGTCAACCCTGCACCACCAAACCCAATAATATCACTACCCACCTATCTTATCCCTCAATACGCAACCACACTCTACCACTTTACCACAGATTATGCCAGTATGGGTGATTGCTCACACCTTCTCTAATCTTTCTCTTATTTGTAAACCCATCTTTCAGAGAAAAGTTCTCTGGGACTGCTCAATTTCCTTAATTCATATCAATGAGGTCATGAAATGTTCATCCTTCAATGCCTGGCTTGCTTCATTCAACATAGGGTCTTCAAGATTCATCCGGGTTATCCCATGTGTGAGCACTTTATAGTTTCTTACATCTGAGTAATATTGCAATATATGCATGTACCACATTTTGTTTATACATTCATCTGTTGATGGGCACCTAGTTTGATTCCAACTTTTGGCAACAGTGAACAATGCTGCTATGAACATTGGTGTGCATATATCTGTTTGTGTCTTTGCTTTCAATAATTCTGGGTATGTACCCAGCAGTGGAATTGCTGGATCATACGGAAGATTTATAGTTAGTTTTTTGAGGAACTGCCAAACTGTCCTCCACAGTGGCTGGACCATTCCACAATCCCAGCAGCAGTGGAGGAGGGTTCCCATTCCTCCACATCTTCTGCAACACGTTTTTTTTTTTAATAGCCGCCATTCTAATGGGTGTAAGATGGTATCTCATTGTAGTTTTGATTTGCATTTCTCTAAAAGCTAGTGATGTCAAGAATTTTTTCCTATGCTCTTTAGCCATTTGTATTTCTTCCTTGGAGATGTGCCTTTTCAGGTACTTATCCATTTTTTTAAATGGGTTGTTTAACTTTTTATTTTCAAGGTGTAAGATTTCTTTATATATGCAGGATATTAGGTTCCCATCAGATATATGGTTGCTAAAATATTTTCTTTGTGTAGCCTGCCTTTTATTTTCTCGATAACATCTTTTGAGGTTCAAATTTTTTTAATTTTGAGGAGAATGCATTTATCATTTTTTCCTTTTGCTGCTTGTCCTTTGGGTGTGAAGTTTATGAAAACATTTCCTATAACAAGGACTTGTCGATGCGTCCCTACATTATCTTCCAAGGTCTTTATTGTTTGCTCTTATACTTAGATCTTTGATACATCTAGAGTTGATTTTTGTTTAAGGTGTGAGATGGTGTTCCTCTCTCATTCTTTTGGACGTGGATATCCAGGTCTCCAAGCACCACTTGTTGAAGAGGCAATTCTCTTCCAACTGACCGGGCTTGGTGGCCTTGTTGAATGTCAGAGGACTGTATATGTGAGGATCTATATCAGAACTCTCAATTTGGTCCACTGCATGTTGTACCTCTCCTTGTGCCAATACCATGCAGTTTTGACCACTGTAGCTTTTTAGTACGTTTTAAAGTCAGGTAGTGTGATACTTCCAAATTAATTTTTCTTTTTCAATATTTCTTTGGCAATTAGGGGCCTCTTACACTTCCAAATAAATTTTGTAGATATTTTTCCAATTCATTAAAAAATGCTGTGTTGATTTTTATTGAGATCACATTAAGTCTGTAGATTAGTATGTGTAGGATAGACATCTTGATGATGTTTAGTTTTCCTATCCATGAACACAAAATATTCTTCCATTTATTTAAGTCTTCTTTGATTTCCTTTAACAGTGTTGTATAGTTTTCTGTATATAAATCCTTTACATCTTCAGTTAAATTTATTCCTAGGTATTTGATTCTTTTAGTTACTATTGTAAATGGTATTTTTCCCTGATTTTACCCTCAGATTGCTTGTTATTCATTTACAGAAATGGTACTGATTTTTGAGCATTGATCTTATAGCCTGAGTCTTTACTGAATTCCTTTATAAGTTCTAGGAGCTTTGTAGTAGATTTCTCAGGGCTTCTTATGTATAGGATCATGTTTTCTGCAAATGATGACATTTTTACTTCTCTTTTGTTATTTGGATGCCTTTTATATATATTTTTTGCCTCAGTGCTCGAGCAAGTACTTCTAAGACAATGTTAAATTGGAGTGGTGATATTGGGCATCCTGTCTTCTTCTGATTTCAGAGTAAAGGCTTTTAGGATCTCAACATTGAAGATGGTGTTAGCTTTGGGTTTCTCATATATGCCCTTTATCATGTTCAGAAAGTTTCCTTTTATTCCTATCTTTTGCAGTGTTTTTATCAGGAAAGTGTGCTGTATTTTGTCTAATTCACTTTCTACATCTAAAGAGATGATCGTGTGATTTTATTTCAATCTGTTTATGTGGTGAATTACATTGATTGATTTTCTTATGTTGAACCATCCTTGCATACCTGGGAGGAAACCCACTTGGACATGGTGTATAATTCGTTTGATATGTTGTTTGAATGCCATTAGCAAGTATTTTGTTGAGGATTTTAGCATCTAGGAGCATTAGAGAGATTGGTCTGTAATTTTCCTTTCTTGTAGTAAGTTTGGTTTCAGTATAGGGTAATGTGGGCGTCATAGAGTTCTTTAAGCAATGTTGCTTCTACTTCTATTTTTTGGAAGAGCTTAAGCAGGATTAGTGTTAGTTCTTTCCGGAATATTTGGTAGTATTCACCTGTGAAGCTGTTTCATTCTGGGCTCTTCTTAGTTGGCTGGTTTGATGGCAGAGTCTATCTCTACTTGTAATTGGACTGTTGAGTTCATCAATTTCTTCTTTCATCAATGTAGGCTGATTGCAATTTTCTGGAAATATGACCATTCCTCTAAATTATCATTCTTGTTGGCATATAGATTTTCAAAGTATCCTCTTATGATACTCTTTATATCCATGGGGTCAGTATTGATATCCCTTTGGTCATTCTTTATTTTGTGTATTTGCATCTGCTTTCTCTTTTTCTTTGTTAGTCTGGCTAAGGGTTTGTCAATATTATTGATCTTGTCAAGAACCAGTTCTTGGTACGATCTCATTTAGTTTTGCTCTAATCTTTGTTATTTCCTTCTTTTCGGTTTTTTTTTTTTTTTTTTTTTCCTGATTCCTCCAGGTGCACAGTTAGGTCTTCAATTTTAGTTCTTTCTTCTTTTCTAATATATGCATTTATGGCTATGAATTTCCCTCTCAGTACAGCTTTGGCTGTATTCCATAGGTTTTGATATGGTGTGCTGTCATTTTCACCCGTTTCCAGGTCATTAAAGTTTTTTTTTTTAAGATTTTCTCCTTTACCCAATGTTTTCCTAAATTTGTGTTGTTTAACTTCCATATCTTTTTGCCTAATCTGGTTCTTTGACCCTTAGTGATTTCCAATTTCATTCCATTGTGGTCAGAAAAATTACTTTGTATAATCTCAATCTTTCTGAATTCATTGAGAGTTGTTCTTTGGCCTAGTTTTTTTGGTCTATCTTAGAGTATGGTCCATGTGCACTGAAGAAGAATGCATATTCTTCTATGTTTGGATACAGCGTTCTGTATATATCTATTAGGTCCAGATCTTTTAATGTACTATTCAGTGTCTTTGCTCTTTATTGATTTTCTGTCTAGATATTCTGCCTAATGGGGATAATAGTATGTTAAAGTCCCCCACTATAATTTTAGAGGCATTTATGTCTCCACTTAGTGTTTCCAGTGTTTGCATCATGTATTTTAAAACGCCCTGATTAGGTGCATAAATGTTTATGATTGTTCTTTTTTCTTGAAAGATTACCCCTTTTACTAATATATAGTGTCCATCTTGCTTCCTTACAATAGTTTTTCATTTAAAGTCTATTTTGTCTGATATTATGATAGCTACTCCTGCCCTTTTTTGATTATTGTTTGCTTGTAAAATCGTTTTCCAGCCATTCACATTCAGACACATTGAATCCTTGGGTATAAGGTGGGTTTCATGTAGACAACATATAGATGGGTTGTATTTCCTTATCCATTCTCCCAATCTATGTCTCTTGACTGGTGAGTTTAATCCATTAACATTCATTGTTATTACTGTCAAGGAATTTCTTACATCAGCCATATTTTCTTGGGTATATGTATGCCATATGTTGTTTTTATTTCTCTTTTTGTCTTTTTAATTGTTCTTACACTCTTCTCCATCTCTCTCTCTCCTGTTTCTTCCTTTCAACATGTAGGGCTTCCTTTAGCATTTTTTGAAGTGCAGGTTTCTTAATGGCATACTCTCTTAATTTCTGTTTATCTGTGAATATTTTGAACTCTCTATCATTTTTGAATTCCAAACTTGATGGATAGAGAATTTGTGGCTGTAAGTATTTTTCTTTGAATACCTTGAATATGTCATATCACAGTTTTCTTTCCTCCATGGTTTCAGATGAGAAATCAGCACTAATCTTACTAAGCTTCCCTTTTATGTGATATTTCTCTTTTCTCTTGCTGCCTTGAGTATTTTCTCTTTGTCTTGAACATTGGGTATTTTGACAAGTATATGCCTTGGAGTAGGCCTGTTTGGATATTGTTTGGGGGGCACTGTGCTTCCTGGACATGTATATCCATCTCCCTCAATAGGGTTGGGAAGTTTTCAGCAATTATTTCCTTCAACATTCCTTCTGTTCCCTTTCCCTTCTCTTCTCCCTCTGGGATGCCTATAATGTGTCTGTTTGTGCATTTAGTGTAGTCATTTAAATCCCTAAATCCCTGCTGGAATTTTAAAATCTTTTTATCTATCTGTTCTACTATCTGATTGATTTTAAGTGTACTGTCTTCCACACACTAATTCTTTCTTCTGCTGTTCAAATCTGATATTATGTGATTCCAGCATCTTTTTTATTTCTTTGATTGTGCCAATCATCACCATCATATCCATTATCATTTCATGTATGTTTATAATTTCTTCATTATGTTCTCCCAGTGTCTTCTTAATATCCTTAATCTCTTCCTTCACTTCTTAAAATGGTCCATTATATTTGTTTGGACATCTTTGATTAGTTGTTTGGTGTTCTGCATCTGTTCCTAGTTTTTAGTTTGTTCATTGGACAGTTCCATGTCTTCCTATTTCTCAGTATAGTTTGTAGATTTTTGTTGCCCTCTGGACATCATTTTATTCAGTTGATTAGCTTCTCTCTCTGATCTAGAGTTTTATTTATCTGGTGGTTGTGTGTGTTAAGTTTTCTCTTTGACACTTTATTCTTCTTGATCTATTTCCTTGCTGTTTTCTATGTTCCCTTGAGAGAAAAAGGTTACAGCCAGAGAAATCAAAAGAGGTAAGAAGGGAAAAAGGCTAATAGTAATAATAATAAAAGTTAGAAGAGGGGCCATATAAGATTTAGTAAAATGAATATTTGACTCATGAAAGCAGTGTAGAGTGATAGGGAAAAAAAGTGGAGTACCTACAATGGAATGGGAAACCAAAGACAAAAAAATATATGGAATTATTTAAAAGGCATGAATGATGAGGATAGAGAGAAAGAGTAAGAAAGGGCTGAAAGGAAAAAGTTGATTGAAAAAACAACAGAATAGACAAGATAGAAATTGAAACCAGTAAAGTTGAGGACTAATGAAAAAGTTGGAATGTAAGAACCACAACAGAAAACAGAAGATAGAAAGATGAAGGAAGGAAAAGAGTTAGCATTGGTAGACAAAATCAATATACACAGAAAATGGGAAATCAAGGAAGAAGTTGCATAGCAAAGGAGACTCGATATAGCAGCATCTAATTTAAATAAAAAGGGTGGGAGCAGGAAAGAAGAAAGATATGCAATAAAGAATCAAACAAACAAATAAAAGGAAACAAATGAAGGAAGCAGTCAAACAAAGCTAAGGAAGAACAGCATTCCTTCTTGGGGCTTTATGGAGCCTCAGTCTGCCTGTTTCATCAATCAATTACCTTGCAGGCTTTTTGTTGCAGGTTTTGAGGCAGATTTTAGTGAGTAAACTAAGTTAAAAAAATTTTAAGTTACTTTTTTTTTTTTTTTTTTTTTTTTTTTTTTGCAGAACTAAAGGCCCCAAAAGAAGTTAGTACAACAATAACATCTATGTTTTCCGTGTCCTACATTATCTGCTGGATGTTCGATATCCCAGTAAATCACTACTCTTAGAGGAGCCAGGATGGGAATCAAATTAGGGACCTCATATATTCAAGACAGAAATTCCTCCACTGATCTAACTTAGTAACTGTGTCAGTTAGCTCTTCAGAAAGCTATTTAGTTACTTTCTCCTGGGAAGGTTTTACTCTCCTTTGGCAGCAGGAGTCAGCAGACTGTATGAGCAGATCCCCCCTCCCCTCTCCTGGTCAGGTTGAGTTCCCTTTTGAAATTCAAATGGGACCCTGATGACTGAGTTCACCTCACTGAAATGGTTTACAATCCTCTTCTATACATCCCCCTTCTCCCAGTGGACCCTAAATAGGCTTGAGGAAACTTATTAAGCACTACCCACTGTCTGACTCCCTTAGGGGAGTTGAAATTTTGATAGTTCTCAGTGTGGAACTATAAAATTGGCTGAGTCTGCCCTCTCTCAAGCCAAGCCTCTGTATCCCAAGGCAGTTAAGTAAATTAGGCTTCCTCAGCAGAATCGCCACTCCCCTCAGTCTGGTGCTACTTCAAGACAGCTGGTGTGCTCCCCAAAACTCTAAGGGGTTCCAGACAACCAAGTTCACTGCACCAAAATGATTTACAAGCCTCTTCTATACCACCCCTTCCTCCCAGGGGACCCTACATAGGCTTGTGGAAACATCAAATGCTTCCCACTGCCTGACTCCCTTAGGGGAGCTGAAACTCTGATATTCCTCACCACAGAACTAGAAAATTGGCTGAGTCCATCCTCTCCCAAGTCAAGCCTCTGTATTCCTGGGCAGCTAGGTAAATCAGGCTTCTTCAGAAGACTTGCCTCTCCCCTCAGCCTGGTGCCACTTCAAGCTGGCTGGTGTGCTCACCAAATCTCTAAGGGTATCCAGGCAACCAAACCCACAGAAAGGAAACTCCTCTCCACCCTTTGCCAGAACCCTTCCACTCTCAGATAATGCTCCCTCTCACTGGGTTGCTGGTGGGAGTTGGGGCTAACCCTAACTTTTACCTTGAGGGTGGGGCTTAGCCATCCATGATTTCCAGCTTGGGGCTAAAAACTGATTTGTTTATCTTGAGCAATCTATCTCCCTGTCCCTCTCCATCCATATTGATGGATCTATCTCCCCTCTTGCTCCATGGGCTCCCAGAACAACACACTTGGGCAGGATCCTGTCCATGATCAGCTGTCATGTGTGATAGAGATGGTGAGTGACCACTTAAACTGATGCCATCGTGCCCCCTATTCCCTCAGTACATTTTATTTGATATAGAAGCAAGTGTACTATTAATACCACAAACCCTATGATATGCAAAAGTAATAATCATAATAAATGTCTGAAATGTGTTTATATTCATCATTTATATTTTACTACACAATAAATATTTTTCTTATTAAAATATTTTTTATTAAAAAATATGTATTACTCTTTTTTTTATAATATAATAAGGAAAATGTTTAAAATATTACCTTTTAAGAGTAATTCAGATTCACTCCATGAGTTTTATTATGCAGAATTCTTTTTAATATTTGAAAGAGAGGAAAACAAAGAACAAAAAAAGAAAGAAAAATATTTGAAAGTGGCATCATATGTAATTTGTTTTTCATCAGTTTGAAAATTACTAAAATTTTCTCATAATTTTGCAGTGAATGAACCATATTTCTTTAATAGTATTACTTTATTTTGATCTCTACTCCTTTTCAGTTCATTAAGAAAAAAATTTAATGTATAGTAAAAATGAAAGAATTATATAGGGAACACTTATATACTCACCATGTTAGTCAATATTATGCATGAATATTTTGCTTGTTTTACAATAAATTTATTTATCTGTCCACTTATTGGTCCATCCAATGATCTTTATTTTTTTTTTTTGTAATATCTTTCTTTTCAACTAAGTTTCAGTCATTACTGCTGTTTACCTCTCAACATATCATGATGCATGGAATCCTTAATGTAAGCATTTTTTCAGGCAAAATTTACAAATTGTTAAATGCATGAAAGTTAAATTTATGTGATCCAATTATTTTAATAAACATAAACACCACTGTCACTCAATACCTAACAAAATATAGCCTTTGTCCCATCCTAATAATGCTCACTTCATGCTCCTTAGCAAGAGACAAGAAATATTTGATTTAGTCATTCATTTATTTTACCATGGATTCATTTTCCTCCTCTAAAGCTTTTATAGATTATCTCATGCAATGGTCACTCATTTGCTTAAGCCTCTTCTTAAACTCAAATATTTTTTTTTGGTGTTTTGTTCACATATTTAATTATATAAGTGTTGTTTCCTTTTAAAATATTATATTTCACAAATATTTCATGTTTGTTCATCCATTTTTCTTTGTTGGACACCTGCACCATTAATTGTGGGAACCCTCTGATCTTTACATCTAAGAAATATCTTGGAGGCCTATTTTTCTGTCCACATAGAGAATTCACCACTATCATTTCCTGCTTATCTTATCTCCCTTATCACTGACCTTATCTCCTAAGTATATCATTAAATGTTTCTGTCATCCTACTTCCCCATTATCAGCCTGGAATTCTTATGAGATTATTCATACCCCTCATGTGTGCAAACCTGCCTGCGCCCCTGCATGTTTACCTTGACCTTGACCGTGAAAAAATCCTGAATAAAAAGCATGCTGGGGATCAGCTTGAGAGGATATTTCTTTAGCTGTTCTCCCACTGTCCTCTCTCAACCTCTGTGTTCAGAGTAATTTCACTGTGCTATCACAGCCTCTGCCGGATAGACCCCAACAGGATTTTGCAGGGTGGATTCCTGTAAGTGGTAACCCTGACATGATTCTGACCAGCAGCACCATCAGCATGTCAAAGGGATGAAATTTACCCAGATAACTCATCATTCCAATGGTAAGGGAATAGCAACACCTGCTCAAGATAGTTGCTTACATGTCAAGAATTTAGTCAGGGATATTATCTATTTCATCATGGCTTCAGGACTCTGAAAAGAGCAAAAAGTTTTTGTTAAAATCATTCAGCAATTAGTAAAGGCAGCTGTTTTAATCAGCTAAAGGGGTGCTGCAAAAAAACAGAAATTGGTTGCTTTATATAAAGGGAATTTATTTGGGGTAGAAGCTTACAGTTACTGGGCCATAAAGCATAAGTTTTTTCCCTCACCAAAGTCTGTTCTACATGTTGGAGCAATGCAGCTGCCAATGTTTGCCAGAGTTCAGGCTTCTTGGGTTACTTTCTTCCTGGAGTTCCACTTCTCTCTGAGCTTAGCTCCTCTGTTTTTACTACAAGGTCAGCTGAAGGCTATGAGGCCCTCTAGGCTTTGCCTCTCTCCACAAGGCCAGCTGTAAACTCTCAGGCAAATGGCTCATCTCTATTCCGGGACCTTCTCTTCTTCCTCACCAGAACTCCAACATCAAAACTGCTCCATCTGTCCTTTGCCTTGCCTTTTATATTTGATTCCACCACCCACCAAGGGCTGGGGTTCAACACCCTACTGATGTAGCCCAGTCAATGCCCTAATCATAAATTAATCATGCACAAATTAACAGACCAGTTTACAAGCTGAATCCAATATCTATTTTTGGAATTCATAATTATATCAAATTGCCTAACTGCTATAGCAGCTAACCATATGGTAAAGAAATTCAACTACTTGTTTTATTAAAGTTAGTTTGAAATTTCTGCCCATGGTTTCACAACAGTGGAACATTAGAAGTAAATTTATGGGAGCAACTAGAAAAAAATCTAAAAAGAAAATATGAATAGGAAGATAAAATTCCTACCTCTGCTCTTATAACCTGGAGCTTAGTAAAAACAGTTTTATGCATGCTTTAAATCCCTTCCAGCCCACTGCTCCTCCAAGGAGTCCCCACCTCAAATTCCTTTAGGTTTAGGAAAAGAGGAAGCCTCATTTCCTCTTCACCCTCTGCCTCCTTCCCCAGCTCATCTTAAAAAAAAAAAACCACAATTTCTAAGGTAGAAGAAACTTTACTTACACTTCCTCTTCCTCCACACTCAGTCTACTTTGAAACTCAGACACCTCTCCACCCTGCTATGTTAACATGCTTAAAAGAAGACATAGAGCTAGGAAAATATCATGCCTTTCCTGTAACTCTCCAAAGTAGACAGCCACAACATGAATCAATTCCCTATACAGTCTTTAAAGAGCTAAAGAGAAGTATTAATGATAATGAACTTCACAATTTCTTCACTAAGGGGATTTTAGTCTCCATTGCTAATGGCTATCAAATGTGTCCCTGGAATTGGAGAGTGCTTGTGAAAACTCTTTTTGGGAAATGGCAGTGGCTCAATTGGAAGGGCTCCCATTTACCAAATGGGAGGCCCTGGATTTGATCCCTGAGGTCTCCTGGTGAAAGAGCTCCCACATGGCACGGTGAGCTCAGGGCCCTTGCAGTGTGGTAAGCTCAGGGCCAGTGTGGCATGGTGAGCTCAGTACCCACATGGCACAGTTAGCTGGCACAGCAAGATGATGCAACTTAGGGAGATGGGCACACACAGAAAAGCATTCAATAGATGGACACAGTAAATGCAAGCAGCAAGGAGAGATAAATAAATAAATATAATAAATAAAATTAATAAATCTTAGGGGAAAAAAAGAAAGGAAAACTATTGTTGCCACAGCTCAATTTAGTGTTTGGGAACTAGAATATCAAAAAGGCTGCACTCAACAGGTAGAAGTGCTGAATAAAGCCTTTATCAATGAGATCATCCTTGTAAGAAAACATTTGGCCAAAAGTTAACTAAGATAAGGAAAACATTCCAGCAGCTCTCTCTGAAAATGACCTACTGCCTGTATGATAATTTGTCTGTGGGCTTGTAGGGGCTTATAAAAGTAAACCACTGGAAGAATAGGAAATCTTGGCAACAGAATTTCAAAAAAAAATTCTCAAAAGCAATAAAATCAAAGAGGTATGTTTCTATTGATGTATTGTAACTCACTTTTTGTTTTTCTGTTCAGTGTCAATGTATCTTTTGATATTTCTGGATGGTAATATTAAATTGATAAATGAAAATTATTAAAACAGCTCTATTCGCATAGCTAAAAATTACATGAGGACTTATATTAATAAACAAATATCTATAATAATTTAAAATAATAAAAATAGTTATAACCAAATTGACTCATTATTTTGACATATTTGTTTAGTGTTGATGGTAATGGTATGTTGTGAAAGGTTTCCTTGGAAACAGTTTCCAAAATCATTTTGGTAACTTGTATATAGAAGGTATGTAGATGTGTATTTATTATTATGGAAAAAGAAAGTAATTTTGTCCTAAGATAAAATGACTCATTATTAAGAAATAGCAAAATGTGGGAAAAAAACTGAATGAATACAGAAAGAGCAGAAGGTGCATGGAAAGGGAGTTTTTGTGATCAGATTAAAGTAAGATTTTATGGGTTTATCTATAAAGTTTTAAAGGCTTTAGTATCAAATGGTATATGATACAAAGTTAATATTTTGTCTTTTCTCAAAGTTTCTTAAATCATTGGTCTGTTTTAGTAAAGTTTATAAAGAGATTTTCCCCTGAATAATCAGTATACAAAAGAGAAAGTCTGTTTTATGAAGATACTTTCTTAGACTTTAACATTATCATTTCCCTAGAAAAAACAAGTCTTATCACTTTTAAAAGAACCTAATGTTCAAACCAGCTTTCTCAAAGTCAAATTCTGATAAGGAGTCTTTTATTTCAAACTATTGCAAAAAAAAATTGTTCTTTCATCTTAAAAAATGTAAAGTAATAAAATAGTTGAGTTTATTTAATATGCTATTGTCTAAATAGAAAGTATTTGAAATAGTTCTAAATTTTAAAAGTTTTCTTTAACTCTGTGTTAATTAAAAGTATATAAATAAAAAATTCATAGAAATACTCAAAAGGTCTATGAAATCCCTAAAAATTTAACAATGTTTATATGTCACAAAAACAACCTCTCCACCTAAAAATCAAAAGGCAGATGCTTTAACTCATGTTCATCTAATTTACCCCACCTCTGCTAAAAAAGCAGCTCTATAGCTGCAGTAGGAAAGCAATCATTAGGGGCCAGCAGAAGTAGCACATAACAGTAAATTATGGTCCATTAAAATAACACCACTGCAGTATGCAGCAATCCCAAATTTTGCTAGTTTGTTGCAAAAAGTTAATATTCAGTTAAGTCACTATCATTTTCTTTTAAATCTTGCTAAAGCTTTCTTTAGTATATCCTTAAGCAAGTCAAACCAGCCCATATTCCCCTGCTTATAAAAAAGCCAACAATTTAAATTCAACACTGTAACAGCCCCAGTTCCAATTAAAATACTAACAGCAAAACCTATGTGGGTATTAAGATCACAAGTTAATGTGCTGCCCCAAAACCCAAATAAAAAAAGATTAATTTGTTTTTTCCTATGCCTCAAGCTATACAAAATAGAGTAAATAAAGTCATTTAACCATGCTACTAGCCTATATAACCTCACTGGTTAGGAATCTTACTTATAAGAAATAAAAGTTTATTCATTGGATGTCTACTAGTTAAAAGTCTTATTATTATTTGTTGTTAATTATGTATAAAATGCTTAAGTACTAATCAAAACTTTAATAATACAATACATTACATACTTAGTAATTTGATAACTTGTAAGTTATCATAAATATATATTATTGAATCTATAAGTAAATCTACCTTTTGAGTTTAAACAATCCTAAGACTCTATGTATTAGTAAAAAAAGGTAGTGGGTATTATTCAAAACTAAATATGAAACATCATGCAAAAAACTTTGTTAATAAATGAACCAATGCCTTGCTAGTCAGCAACTTTTCATATTTCAAGAAAAATAATGAAAAAAAAAAAAAGAAAAATAATGAGAACTAAAACAGTAAGCACATCAGAGATGTTTTGTAACAAATAATACCAGATAAGGTGCATTCCAAAAGGTGTTGTGCTCCTCCCTTGGAAAGCTGGCCACTTTTTCAGGGACTCATGCACAAACCTTGGAATGTACTTCCCAAGGAATATTGTGTTTCTTCCTGAAGAGGCTGGCCACTTCCTCAGAAATTAACACAGTGCTCACAAGTTGGTATGTATAGTATCAAATTCAATAATCCTGGACACAATAAAAAAGATAGTCCCTAGGCAGACCAAGAAAAGTCCTACCTTAAGAAGAAGTGCTCTACACAAGTGTTTTCTATCAAAACTCTAGTACCAGTTACTAATTCAAAACTTCCCAACCAAAAGCTAACTGTTAGTAGGTTTATATGTAAAACTGCTCTATTTATCTATCATTCTAAAACCCTGTTCAATAATAATTTAAACTTTTAATTGATTATGGTGTTATTATTTCTATCTCTAATATCAGTATAAACTTATTAAACTAGATATACATGTTACATTTATTTTGTATCTATCCAGAACACTAGCCAAAAATGAGCCAAGTATATTATTGTGTCCCCCAATTTACTAAGCATGTGAATGTATGTATACATATCATAAAAGATTGAAATATAACAGTTAAATCCCTGTTTATAAACAATCCTTCACTTATTTTATATTCTTTCAATTATTAACAAAAGTTCACTAACTAGATATCAATAAAAAAGTCCTGCCACACCCCAAAAAAATGCTCAATACCCCAGCACTCTGCACTTTACATTTTTTAAAATTGTAATAAAAACAGCCTCTCAACAACTGAAAAACATTTCTCCCCTCATCAAAAGAGTCATCAAATACATGCTAAAATTCTATACAAGGAAATGTTAGTGGATGGATCTTGGAAAGGACCCTGTGACCTCATAACTTGGGGGAGAGGGTATGCTTGTGTGCTTATTCCAACAGGCCCCTGTTGACTGCCAGCAAAGAATGTGAAGCTATACCATGAGCTGGAAGGATCTCTTTTTCAACCCAATACCACAGACGGAGATGATAATGATAGAGGAACAAAGGAACTCACAGACACAACCATTCCATAACATTATCCAAACTAAGGGAGTAACTTGAGGAAATCTTAAACAATTAAAGCAAAAGGCTACTGAGGTGCCCTCTCACACTGGTGTGCCACTGTCTCCTGAAAATAAGTTTCTTGCATGTTTGGCTGTAGTAGCATATGCTTATTACCTTCATTAGTTCAGCTATTATCATACCTGCCACTGCCACCACCATGGCAGTTGCCTTAACAAAATCTATTCAAACTGCTCAGGCTGTTAATCAAATCATGACCAATATCAGTGATGAACTTTTAACTAAAACTCATATCGATAATATTCTTACCAAACTTGATACTTTATAAGCCTCTATCCTTGGGATAGGTGAAAAACAACAAGCTCTACTTACCAGACATGATTTGCAGTGCGACTAGGAACATGTTAAAATTTGTGTCACCCCTTTGCCTTGGAATAGCTCCCAGTTTTCTTGGGAACAAGTTAAAACTCACCTTAAAGGAGCCTTCTCCTCCCATTTCATTCCTGAAGTACTGGCCAGAAGTACTGGCTCTCCAGCAACTCCTACTATCTCAACTATCTCAACTACAACTTCTTGCTTAGCAAAAAGTGTTTCATACACTTAATGATAAATTACAGTGGTTAACTCCCTCAAATTAGTTACATGGCCTAAACATACAAATCTGGATAGTTTCCCTCATTGGAATAAACATGCTTCTTGTTTTATTATCAATTTTTAGATTAATCTTCCAGGCACTTTCTGAAGCTCATCATGCTGAAAAGAAAATCATCACCCTAGATGCTGCTTCATCTCTCTCACCTCCCACTTCTTGAAATCAAGAGCAAAGAAACAAAAGGAGAGGTAGACTTGGGGGCCCTTTGATTAAAACATCTTTCAATTAATTTTTCACCCCAATATCTGCTTTGCCTCTTTCTCATCTGCCTTTGTTTCCCATGCACAGCCCTGTTTGGAACCCAGATAGCAGACAGTGATCTGGCCTTACTATTACCATCAAAATTTGTCTCCTATTTTATTACTTTGAACTAACAGGAAGGGGGCAATTTTTATAAAGGACTGTGTCAGGATATTTTCCCTCTTCTTTTTCTTATTATTTGAACAGAAAAGGGGGAGATGTGGGAACCCTCTGATCTTTAAATCTAAGAAATAGCTTGGAAGCCTGTTTCTCTACCCAGACAGAGAATTCACCACTCTCAGTTCCCGTTTATCCTATCTCCCTTATCTCCCACCTTATCTCCTAAGTATATCACTGTATGTTTCTGTAATCCTGCTTCCCCATTATCAGCCTGGAAATTTTAAGAGATTATTTACACCAATGTGCAATACCTGCCTGCTACCCTGCATGTTCACCCTGAACTTGACTGTGAAAAAAATCCTGAATAAAAAGCATGCTGGGGATCAGCTTGAGAAGAAAGCTTCTTTAGCTGTTCTCCCCTTGACCTCTCAACCTCCATGTTCAGAGCAATTTCATTGCACCATCACTGGCTCTGCTGGACAGACCCTGCAAGACTTTGCAGGATGGATTCCTGCAATTAATAAACTTTTAAGTTATGAATAAAGCTGATATGAATACATTTGTACAAGTTCCTTTTTGATTTTGCATTCAATTATCTTATGTGAAAAATGAAGATTGGACTCACAGATTCATAGAATAGGTGGTATTTACTTTTGAAATATACTACTAAACACTTTGTGAAATATCATAAGCATTTTAACAAATTTTGTAACTAAAATCCATAAGAGGTTAGGTTGAGTGGTCTCATCACCATCATTTGCTGTTGCCATACTTGTTAATTTTAGAAATTCTGGAGTTGTGGAGCAGAATATCTTTGTCATTTGAATTATCTTTCCCTTGAGTCTATACCTAGATGGATGATACACTGAGTCATTGAGCAAGATTCCATGGGTTTAAAATCTTGATAAAACATAGCATATCTTTTCCAAAATGGATTAAATTAGATAACAAAATACAAAATTTTGGAGATTAAATAGCATACATTGAACTGATCTATACATTTAAAAAAATCACATGTGTAACTAAAAAATATTTTTCAATTAAATGATAGTGAAATTTAAAAACATAAACATTGAAGGAATGAAAATAAAACACAGCATAGAAAGAAGTTTAAAATTGTAAGTGCTGATACCAGAAAAAGAGAATGGTCCAAAGAAAAATGGTCTTCATTTTCAATTCAAGAAACCAGGAAAAGAAGAGAAAGGTGAAACTCCAGTTCCTAGAAGGAATAAAACAATAAAGAAAACATTAGAAATCAATGATATAGAGTAACAAAAGAAACTGTGATTAAATCAGAGAAGTTTATTTGAAAAGACCAATTTCATTTACACTACCTTGATTTCTGTGGAATAACAGGGGATGAAACAAATAATGGGACATTGGAATTCTCCTGCATAACAATTTAATGACAGATACAGGCCATTATACATTTTGTCAAAGCCTAAAAATTTGTGCAAGGCAAAATGAAAACTATAATGTAAAATACAGTTCTAGTTTAGTACAATATTTCAATATGCATTCATCAATTTTACCAATTGTACCACAGAAATGAAAGAAGTTGTGAATGTGGGAAAATGTGGGAGAGGGAAGAAGTGAGGTATATGGGAATCCCCTATATTTTTTATATAACATTTATGTAATCTTAAACTTCTTTAAAAATAAGAAGATATTTTTAAAAAGAATAAAATATTAGTTTACCGATTGTAATGGTTAGGCTAATGTGTTAACTCTGCCAGATAATTGTGCTCAGTTGTTTGGTCAAGTAAGCACTAGGCTAATTATAACACAAGGGCCTTAATGAACTTTAATCAAAAGTGAGTTGAATGCATAGATGGCTGATTGCATCTACAATTAACCAATAAGATTGCCATTAGCAATGAGTGATGTTTTATCCAATCAGATGAATGACTTAAAAAGAGAAGAGATTTCAGCAGAGAGAATTTTCCAGCTCAACTTTGGACAGCCACCATCTCCTGAGAAATCATAAAAGATCTTCATTGGAGTCCTTGCTTTGTAGCCTGTCTGCAGAATTTGGACTTGTGCACCCCCACAGTCACATGAGAGAATTTCATAAAATCTCATACTATTTAGAGATATCTCTTGTCAATTCTGTTTCCCTATACAACCCTGACTCATACAGCTTGGTACCAGGAATGATTCTTGAGAAACTGAATCTTAAACGTGGGTTTTCTGAAGTGGTTCTAGGAGTTTTGCAATTGCTTTCTACTCTAATCAATCTCAAGGCTACTAATGACTTCTTTTCCAATAATCAAGAGACCACTAACAGTTCATGGCATGGAGATATGCAAAATATTACCACTGGATTCCCCTACTTCCATGCTTATAAGACGCAAGGATCTGGGTGAGAGTGTTTTCAACACCTTGACAGAGTTTTGTGGGGTCAAAAGGTACAATGATGTTTGCTGCCTCTTCCTTTATACTCTGGATGCAGTTACAAAAGGAAGGGATGAGCTAAGGCTTCAAATTTGCAACTTAAATGTCAGCTGAATAATGTGAATGTTTCTATGTTTGCTATGAAAGAAAATCTTGTTTCAGGTAATCACAGACTTGAAATCTCTGAAAAACAAAAATCACAATCTCATTGTACAAATAGCAGGGTTACAAAGGGAAAACAATCTCAACATTGCAAGGTGCCTGCTGTTAAAATGAAGGTACTGATTGGAAATGAGTGGAACTCTGAGGATGGGAATGGAGACATCTGGGTTCATGATGATATTGCTGGGGATATGTGGTCCCTAAATTCTGCTGGGATAGTGCCAGATAAACCTGTGATTGCCTGCCCCAGGGAGTGTGGACCTCCTCCCCATCCTGAGCAGGTACCAGCTAAACTAAAGCCTACACTGCCCAGCCTCTGGCCTTCCCCAGGAAATCTGGACATTCTCCCAATACTGAGGTAGGTACCAGCCAAACTCCATCATGCACTGCCCAACTTCACCTTGCCCTGAGGAATCTTCTTTCCAACCCCTGCATGAAGAGATTACTTCTGTCTCAGCAGATGAAAATTAAAAGGAATACCTTGAGGTCAGCAGCTGGCAGGGGTTCTCCTTATCACTCCCTCCAGCCCGCTTCTCTTAAAGACCTATTACTAGACTAAAATCAAAACAAACCCCCAAATTTGGAGTACAAAGTGTGACCATTGAGGAAATATGCTACACTCTAAAAGAGCTGCATGAATTCTCCAATTTATATAAACAGAAATCAGGGAATATGTGTGGGAATGCATACTAAGAGTGAGGGAAAAATGTGGAAGGAACATAATGTTGGATCAGGTTGAATTTTTATATATGAGCCCACTAAAGAGAAATTATGAATTCAATGCTGCAGGTCTAGGGGTTGGAAAGGGTGCTAACTGTTTGTTTGTGTGGCTGACTGAAACTTGTACCAAAAGATGACCTAGAATGTCTGAGATTGATATGTCCAATTTACCCTGGTATACAGTAGAAGAAGGAATTAAAGGCTTAGAGAGATTGGAATCCTAGAATCTAGTTACCATTTAAGACCTGCCCACCTATCTCATGAATGTCCAGAGGATACACCTCCAAACAGGACTGTGAGCAATAAATTTGTAAGACTAACTCTAACTTCCCTAAAGAACTCTGTGAATGCTCTTCCCTGTAGTCCAGATATTACTGTATGAATTGCTGTAATGTAACCAGAATCCTTAAACATTATGAGCATGATCAGATCTCAGGCTGGTAAACATCAAATATCAGGAGTTATTACCAAAGACAAGGTGGGTATGGCTACCACAATTAAAGGCAGACTCAAAGTAGGAATCAAAAAGTCTGAGCTGCATAGAGCTATGCCATTGTCTAATAGATCATGTGTTACACAGAGGTGAAATACATGGGCAGTCTACTAAATTCCTAATTGATTTGTATAAGCAGAAGAGTTCTAGGTCAAGTGAACAGAAGCCTAACTCAAATTGCAGACACAGAGAATCACAGCCCCTTAATCAATTCCCAAACTTGAGACAGTTTACAGAAGCAGAGCACCTTGAATGAAAAGAAGGCAAGGTCCTCTGGGGGAATGATCCTGTTACACTGCAGAAAATTTATGCTGTTAATCTTCCTCCCAACATTCCAAGAAGACCTACTGCCTTTTCCCAGAGTAAATGTGCATTGGGGAAAAAGAAATGATCAGATATTTCAGGGATTATTAGGCACTGGCTCAGAAGTGACATTAATTCCAGGAGACCCAAAGCATCACTGTGGTTCAACAGTCAGAGTAGTAGCTTATGAATGTCAGGTGATTGATGGAGTTTTAGTTCAGGTCCATCTCACAGTGGGTCCAGTGACTCCCTGGACCCATTCTGTGGTTATTTCCCCATTTCCAGAATGCATAATTGGAGTAGACATACTCAGTAACAGGCAGAATCCAAACATTGTATCTCTGACTTGTGGAGTAAAGACTATTATGGTAGGAAAGAGCTTTTGGAAGTCACTAGAACTGCTCCTACCTAACAAAATAGTAAATAAAAATCAATACCACATTCCCAGAGGGACTGCAGAGATTGTTACCACCATCAAGGAATTGAAGGATACAGGGGTGGTGATTCCCACCACATCTCTATTCAACAATCATTTTTGTCCTGTGCAGAAAACAGATGGATCTTGGAGGTTGACAGTAGATTATCATTAACTTAACCAGGTGGTGTCTCCAATTGTAGTTGCCGTCTCAGATGTGGTATAATTGCTTGAGCAAATCAACACATTGCCTGATAACTGTTATGTATCTATTAATCTTGGAAATGTTTTTTTTTTTTTACTCAATTGCCACCAGAAACAGTTTTCTTTCAGCTGTCAAGGCCAGCAATATACCTTCACTGTCTTTCCTCAAGGATATATTAACTCTCGAGCACTATGAAATAATATTGTCTGCAGGGAACTTGATCATTTCTCCCTTCCACAAAATATCACACAGGTCCATGATATTGATGATATCATGTTGATAGGACCTAGTGAGCAAGAAATAGCAATGACTCTATATTTATTGGTAAGGCATTTCTGTGAGAGAGGATGGGAGATCCAACCAAACTACAGGGGACTTCCACCTTGGTGAAATTTCTTCGTGGGCAGTGGTGTGGGGCATGTTGAGATATCTCTTCTAAAGTTAAGGATAAGATGTTGCGTCTGGCTTCTCCTAAGACCAAAAAGGAGCCACAATGCTTAGTTGATCTCTTTGAATTTTGGAGACAACACATTCCTTATTTGATTGTGCTACTCTGGCCCATTTACTGAGTGACCAGAAAGGCTGCTGGTTGTGATTGGGGACCAGAAAAAGAGGAGGCTCTGTTACAGGTCTAGGCTGCTGTGCAAGCTTCACTACCACTTGCACCATATGATCTAGCATATCCAATGGTGCTGGAAGTATCAGTGGCAAACAGAGATGCTGTCTGGGTTCTTTGGCAGGCCTCTATAGGAGAAGCACAATGAGGACCCTTAGGATTTTGGAGCAAAGCACTGCCACCATCTGCAGATAAGTACTCTGCCTTTGAGAAACAGCTTCTAGCCTTCCACTGGCCTTAGTAGAGAATGAACATTTAGCCATGGGCTGCCAAATTAGCATGAGACATGAGTTGCCTATCATTAGCTGAGTATTTTCTGACCCACTAAACCATAAATTTGGGCATGCACAGCAGCACTCTATAATAAAGTGGAAGGGGTGTATACAAGATAGGGATCAAGTGAGTCCTGAAGGCACAAGTAAGTTACATAAGGAAGTAGCCCAAATGCCCATGGTCAATCCCCCTGCCATGGTATCTTCTCTTTTCCAGCCCAGAACTTTGAAGAGTTACTTACAATCAGTTCACTGAGAAAGAGTAAACTCTGGCTTGTTTTACAGATGGTTCTGCATAATATGCAGATACCATCCCAAAGTGGACAGCCACAGCATGGCAACCCTTTTCTGGGGTGTCCCTGAAGGACAGTCAATAGGGCAAATCCTCCCAGTGGGCAGACTTTGACCAGTGCACCTGGTTGTTCAATTTGTCTGGAAGAAAGAATGGCTGAATGCACATTTGTATAATGATTCATAATCTGTTGCCAATGGATTGGCTGAATGGTCAGGAATTTGGAAGGAATATGATTGGAAAATTGGTGACAAAGAGGTCTGGGGAAGAGGTATATGGATAGACCTTTATGAGTGGGAAAAAAATGGGAAAATATTTGTGTCACCCATGAATGCTCACAAGAGGGTGACTTTAGCAGAGGAAGATTTTAATAACCAAGTGGATAAAATGACCTGATCTCTGGCTAATGCTCAACCTCTTTCCTCAGCCACTCCTATCATTGCCCAGTGGGTTCATGAACAAAGTGGCCATGGAGGTAGGAATGGACGTTATGCATTGGCTACAGCCACTGCTGAGTGCCCAATCTGCCAGCAGCAGAGACCCACACTCAGGACCTGATATGGCACCATTTCCTGAGGTGTTCAGCCTGCTACCTGGTTGCAGGTTGATTACATTGGACAAGTTCTATCCTGGAAGGGGCAGTGCTTTATTTTAACTGGGAATGACACATACTCCAGATATGGGTTTTCTTTCATTGCACACAGTACTTCTTCCAAAACTATCATCTATGGACTTATTGAATGTCTTATCCACCACCATGGCATTCCACATAGCATTACTTCTAACTAAGAAACCCATTTGACAGCAAATAATGTTTGAGAATAGGCACACACCCATGGCATTAAATTGTTTTATCATTTTTCCCATCATCCTGAAGCAGATGAATTGTTAAAAATGTTGAATGGCCTTTAAAAGACTCGATTGCCAACTAGGAGGCAATACCTTGCAGTGCTGTGCCAATATTCTTCAGGAGGCTTTGTGTGCACTAAATCAGTGTCCACTCTATGGTGCTTTTTCCCCATAGCCAATATTAAAGGCTCCAGGAATCAAGTGGAGGAAATGGGAGTGGCACCACTCACTAGTACCTTTAGTGATCCACTAGTAAAATTTTTGCTTCCTGTCCCTGTAACCTTCAGCTCTGCTGGTTTACAAGTCTTAGTTCCAAAAGGAGGAGGGCTTCCACCAAGAAACACAACAATGATTCCATTGAACTGGAAGTTAAGACTGCCACCTGACCACTTTTGTCTCCTCATGACTCTGAATCAGGCAAAGAAGGGAAATATTTTACTGGCTGGCATGATTGATCCTGACTATCAAGTGGAAATAGGACTGCATCTACATAATGAAGGTAAAGAAGAGTTTGCCTGGAATACAGGAGATTCTTTAGGGTATCTCTTAGTACTGCCATGCCTTGTGATTAAAATCAATTGAAAACTGAAACAAACCATCAAAGCAGGATTAACAATGGCCCAGAATCTTCAGCAATCAAAATTTGGATCACTCCCCCCACACACACACACCCAGGCAGAGAACCACAACAAGCTGAGTTGTTTGCGGAGGGTAATGGAAGAAGGTGGTGATAAATACGAACTTTGTCAATGTGAACCGTTATAGAAATGAGGACTGCAATTGTAATGAATATTTCTTCCTTGTTTTATTATGCATGATTGTATATATAAATAAAACATATATATTTGTTTCTTCTTTAAAATTTTCACTTGTAATATGACATAAGTAGAATTAGTTTCATGTTGTAATATTTAAGGACATCAAGTTTAAGAGTGAATATTGTGTGACTCAATTGGATTCAGTTGCAGTTTCTGAACACATTGCTCTTCAACCCTTCTATTTGAACCTATAGTTGGTTCTAGAATTTGTAGGTGTACATCCAAGATACTTCAATATTTGGATTGCCCATATACAAGCTAGGTCCTGAGAATTAATGGAGTTGCAACACCTATTCTCCAGGTCATTGGACTCACCCTGGACAACAAACAAGGAGGTGATGATGAACAACCTCCATACAACGGAACCAAGATAACTTGTAACTGTAAGCAAGAGCATCCCATCCACCAACCATATGGGACTGAAGTCACCTCTCAATTAGAGGTGGAGTGGGCATCACCATCCCAGAATCCTCAGGATTGTGGAATGAACTATGGACTAGAGTTGACTTACTGGTATTCTATTATAGAATTATTGTGATTCTAGCAAAGGAAAAACATACCATTGATGTGGAGGCAATAGCCACTGGATGTTCTAAGGTCAGGGAAAGTGAAAATAGGTGTAATATGGGGACATTTTCAGGACTTAGGAATTGTCCTGAATGACATAGCATTGACAGATACAGGCCATTATGTATCTTGCTATAATCTACAGAATTGTGTCAGAGAGAGTGTAAACTACAATGTAAACTATAAACCATTAGTGACAATGCTCCAAAATGTGTTCATCAATTACAATGAATGTACCACACTAGTGAAGGATGTTGTTAATGGGGACAAATGTGTATGTGTGGGGAGCAGGGCATATGGGAATTCTCTATACTTTTTATGTAACATTCATGTAACCTAAATATCTTTTAAAAATATTTTAAAAAATTAAAAAATAGTGGATATTACTGAAGGACTTGTGCCCTATTCTTTAGGGAATTAGTGCACTTTTTTGGTTGTATGCAGGACAGTTGATTATTGTTAGGCTGTTATTTTATTGTTTCTCCTTAGAGACTTAATATGGTTTAAGGCGATGTGCATGGCTGGCAAGTTGACAAGGGGTGGCTGTGATGGTTAGGTTAATGTGTAAAATCAGCCAGGTAATTGTGTCCAGTTCTTTGGTCAAGAAAGCACAGAGTTAATTAAAATACAAGGGTATTTATGGAATTTAATCATCAGTGACTTGATTGCATAGATGACAGATTACAATCAACCAAGGAGATTGCAGTCAATGAATAATGTTTATTTCAATCAGTTGAAAGCCCTAAAAGGGGAAGTGATTTCAGCATTCACAGAGAAATTTCCAGCTCATCTTTAGACAGCCAACATATCCTGAGAAATCATCAAGGACCTTCATCAGAGACTCTGGTTTGCAGTCTGCCTGCAGAATTTAGACTAGTGCATCCTCATGGTCATGTGAGAGAATTTTATAAAATCTCATACTATTTACAGATATCTCCATCAATTCTGTTTCCCTAGGGAACCGTGATTTATACACTGATAGAGAGAGTAGTGAAAATAATTGAAAGTAAAACAATTAAAATGTCAATGCCTAGGATAAAATTAGATTTTTTTGGAAAATGAGAATTTAAGAAAAATTTTGTACTGTACGTGAGCTTGACAGCTTTCCAATACTTAAAACAGTAATGACCAGAATAATTAGTGATATCAATATGATGAATTATCATATTACTTGTGAATTATTGGAGCATCTCACATACCACCAAAGTGAATGAGAGATTAGGCTGAGCAATATTATAACCATTATTTGTTTTTGTCAGGTTTGTTAATTTTAGAAATCCAAAAGTTGTGAGGTTATTTATCATTGTTGTTTTCAATAACATTTCCCCTGAGGATATACCAGGATGTACCAAAAACTGAGCCATTAAACAAATCTTCATGAATTTAAAGAGACTTGATTTTACAGAATATGTTCTCTGACCAAAATAAAATTAAATTAGATATCAACAACAATCAAATATTTAGAAATTTAACAACATCTTTTTACCCAGTCTATGTATAAAAATAAATTAGAAGGAAATTAAAACTATATATATTTGGAATTTAATGATATTAAAATGAAATAAATCAAAATAGGTAAATAGAAATAAAGTAGTAAATAAAAAGAAGTTTATATCTTCTAGTGTTTATGCTGCAAAAGGATAAAATTTTAATGATGATGACCTAATTTTCCACTCATAAATAGAGAAAAATAAAAGTACATTGTACCTCCATTAAGTAGAAAAAAGAAAATAATATAAATAATGAAGAAAATAGTTTAGATGAATAATATATAAAATAGACAGATAAAGGAAAAAGTTTAAAAAATAAATTGTTTTCCTTGAAATGGTCAAAGAAATTGATAAACTCTCTAGAAAATGGATGTAATGCAAACAAGTAACAAAATTAATTGTTAATGATAACATTTGAGTTTGAAATAATTTAGATTTTTAGAAAAATTGTGGTATCCACATGAAGAGAAAAGCTTTCCAAAACTTAAAGCATTTCAGATAGAATTTTTGGTGATATTAATAAATGTGAATTATTTTGTTATTATATATTTTGCAATATAACATAATTAGAAGATCCACATCACTCTGTAAACCAGTATTTTCCAGATGAAGCTTCATGATTTTACGAGTTCATGCATGAGTAAAAGTCCCACTCATATGCATAAATAGATAAATGAATTTAAATCTATCAAAGCATTAAAAATTCATTAAGATGGTTGCAGATTACAAATTGCAAGTCTTCTTTAAGAAATTATGACTTGACCTTTGGTGTATAATCACAGAATAATAATTATGGCTGTTTGAAAGTGTTATTAATGTACTCATTTTCTCTTGTAGTCAAGTATCTGCATGAGGCACATTTTCTACACATTATTCAACTGTAAAAATATACAACATAATGAATATAAAAGCATATATGAGAATTCAGCTGTGTTCTATTAACCCAGATATTAAAAAAGGTGCTACAAAGACAAAACAGTGTCTCTCTACTCATAATTTTTTTTGAAATAAGATGCTTTATAATAAAATGTTTTTTAATATGATAAGGAGCAATATTTCTTAATGAATTAAATATATAGTTAAACATGTGTTTTGGTTTCCTAAGTTGCTTAAAGAAAAACCATGAATGATTCATTTTGAATAATCTTAGTTTGAAGCTGAGAAAATGTCCAAATCAAGGCATCCTCAAGGTGATTCTTTCTTCCCAAAGAGTGGCTGTGAGCAATCATTGGCACTTCTGCTACATGGCAAAACACGTGGCATATCTGCTGGTTTCTCCTTTCTTCTCTGGGGTTCATTGATCTCAGCACCTTGTATCTCTCTCTCTCTCTCTCTCTCTCTCTCTTGCTCGCTCGCTCATTCTCGCTCTCGCTCTATCTCTATCTCTATCTCTATCTATCTCTATCTCTCTATCTCTATCTCTATCTCTATCTCTATCTCTAATCTCTATCTCTATTTCTATCATCTCCATCTCCATCTCTATCTCCATTCCATTTGTAAAGGATTCCAGTAATAGGATTACATTCTATCTTGAATGGTGTGGGTCACTCCTTTACTGAAGTAGCCTCATCAAAATATTCTACTTGTGGGATTCCTGGGAAAATGGTATCGAAGTAGGCAGAGCCCTGCTCTCTCACAAAAAAGAACAAGGAAATGGCAAAAAACTATCCGAGGGAAATGCTTAAGTGATATATAAAATGGGAAAGTGCTCTGCATCATCCAGGAAGGAACTACACAGATAAAGAAGCCAAAGGAAAATTGTGAATTACTCATCCCTGTCTCTAGAAAGCACATACAACTCGCCCTCAAGGCAAACAGCCTTGATAAAGCCCTTGACTCACTTAAATCAACTGAGTGGGAGGGAGTATTCCATGGGAGGAAGAGAGGTTTGGTGGAGGGAGGAGAGTGGATTCTTTTTAGTGAGTTTGGCCAGCTGAGCCCCTTTTGAATTCCAGAGGAGACTCAGGCAGCCATGGTGACAGGGGAAGGGACATCTGATCAGGCAGTGTATCACACCTAACTGACCTGGAAAAAAGAGGAATTAAGGAAGAGAAGGGGAAGAGACAGTTGCCTAAAGAGTCCAGCTTGGCAAACTGTTAAAAGCCTAACTTACCTGAGAGAATGGAGGCAGAAAGACTGAGATGAGTTTTCAGAAGCCTAATTAAGCAGTGGAGCTGGTATAGCTCAATGGAGGAATTCCTGTTTTGAATGTATGAAGTCCCTGGTTCGAATACTGGGACCCTTAGAGGAGTGATCCAGAGAGTGATCCACTGTGTTATTAGGCACCCAGCTGGTAACTTATAGCAGGCAAAATATAGACAGATTTTTTGTTGTTGTTTTAGGTTTGCTTTGATATGGTATATATATTTTTTATAATTGGTTCCTTTTTTCCATTTTTTTCTTTATTTTATTTGCTAAAATCTGGTACATCACCTGTGAAGTGCAGGCTGAATGGTGATTGATGAGCACTGTCAGCCTGAGAAGCTCCTTAGTGGATTAAGAGGGAAGGCTCTTTTTCCTGGGTTATTTTTGTTGTTTAGTTTCTGGTTTGTTGTCTTTCCCATTTTTTGTTTCCATTCCTTTTCTTGTACATATTTATTCTACCTTCTTTATTTCTTTCCTTTCCTTCATTTTTCTATGTTTGGTTTTCTGTTGTTTTTCTTTCATTACACTTCTTGTTATATGGTATTAATTTTTATATATTTTTCTCTCTTTTTTTCCCTTTTTCTCTTTTCCTGTCTTCTCATAACTCTAGCCTTTTCATAACCATTATTTTTTTCTTCATTTTTTCCTTGTTTCATTTTTTTCTATTCCAATTTTTTTTATTCTTAAATTTTACTTTTTTAATATTTTACTTATATTACTTATTTTCATAGATCTTGAATGGTTCCTTGTGTACTTTTAACAAAATTATTATTACCACTATTCTTTTTCTTTTCTTATATCTTTTTATTGCTCTGGTCCTAACGTATGTTCAAGGGAACACACACAACTGAAAGGATAGAGAATAAGTGTCAAAAAGGAACCTTACAAAACATAAAAACACAACCAAACAAAGCAATAGAGAAGAAAGAGAAGCTAACCAAACATATAAGCCCATCAAGATAAACAGATGTCTAGACACCAACAAAAAATTACAAGCAATAATAAGAACCAGGAAGATATGACCCAGTCTAATGAACAAACTAAAAAACTGGAGGAAATACAGAAAGTGTAACAACTAATCAGGAATATCAAAACTAATATTATGAATCAATTTAATGAAGTAAAGAAAGAGACAAAGTATATTAAGAAGGTATTGGGTGAACATACTGAAGAAATTGTAAACATATATAAAAGACAACAGATATGGTGGTGATGAATAGCACGACGCATGAAATAAAAAATAATCTGGGAGCATATAAGCAGATTTGAAAAAGCAGAAGAAAGAATTAGTGTTGTTGAGACCAAATTTCTGAAATCAGAGAGTGAAATGATAGATAAAAAGAGAGAAAATTCCAGGAGGGATTTAGGGATTTGAATGACAACATGAAACCCACAAATATACATATTATAGACATCCCAGAGGGAGAAGAGATGTGAAAGAAGGCAGAAGGAATGTTGGAGGAAATAATGACTGAAAACATCCCAACTCATTTAAGGAACATGGACATAAATGCCCAGGAAGCACAGCCTAACCCAAACAGTATATATATATATATATATATATATATATATATATATA
>JAKSZT010053939.1:475863-486923 GCA_026826555.1 Tolypeutes matacus | reverse complement strand
TTTTTTTTTTTTTTTTGCCATTTGTATTTCTTCTTCGGAGAAATGTCGATTCAAGTCTTTCGCCCATTTTTTAATTGGGTCATTTGTCTTTTTATTGTTGAGTTGTAACATCTTTTTATATATCCTGGATATTAAACCCTTATCAGATATGTGATTTCCAAATATTTTTCCCATTGAGGTGGCTGCCTTTTCACCCTTCTGACAAAGTCCTGTGAGGTGCAAAAGTGTTTAATTTTAAGGAGGTCCCATTTATCTACTTTTCCTTTTGTTGCACGTGCTTTGGGTGTAAGGTCCCAAAAACCACCACCTACTACAAGGTCTTGAAGATGTTTCCCTACATTTTCTTCTAGTAGTTTTAATGGTTCTGGCTTTTATATTTAGATCTTTGATCCATTTTGAGTTGATTCTTGTATAGGGGGTGAGATAGCGGTCCTCTTTCATTCTTTTGGTTATAGATATCCAGTTCTCCCAACACCATTTGTTGAAGAGACTGTTTTTTCCCATTAGTGTGGCTTGGTAGGTTCATCAAAAACCAGTTGACTGTATAGGGGGGAGTGTATTTTCTGGATTCTCAATTCTATTCCACTGATTGATATGTCTGTCTTTATGCCAGTACCATGCTGTTTTGACCACTGTAGCTTTGTAATATGTTTCAAGGTCAGGCAGTGAAATTCCTCCCAAAATTGCTCTTCTTTTTTAGAATGCTTTTGGCTATTCGAGTGCACTTACCTTTCCAGATTAATTTGGTAATTGCCTTATCTAATTCTGTAAAATAAGCTGTTGGGATTTTGATTGGTATTGCATTGAATCTATAAATCAGTTTGGGTAAGACTGATATCTTCACGATATTTATTCTTCCAATCCATGAGCACGGAATGTCTTTCCATTTGTTTAGGTCTTTTTTAAAAATTTTTTTATCATTGTTTTGTAGTTTTCTGCATATAGGTCCTATACTTCTTTGGTTAAATTAACTCCTAGGTATTTGAGTCTTTTTGTTGCTATTGAAAATGGAATTTTCCTCTTGATTTCCTCCTCAGATTATTCAGTACTAGTGTACAAAAACATTATTGATTTTTGCTTGTTGATCTTGTATCCTGCCACTTTGCAGAACTCATTTATTAGTTCAAGTAGCATTGTTGTGGATACTTCAGGATTTTCTAAATACAGGATCATGTCATCTGCAATCAGTGAGAGTTTTACTTCCTATTTTCCTATTTAGATGCCTTTAATTTTTTTGTCTTGTCTAATTGCCCTAGCTAGAACTTCTAGTACAATGTTGAATAACAATGGTGACATTGGGCATCCTTGTCTTGTTCCTGATCTTAGGGGGAAAGCTTCCAACCTTTAACCATTGAGTATGATGTTGGCTGTGGTTTTTTCATATATGCCTTTTATCATATTGAGGAATTTTCCTTTTATTCCTATCTTTTGAAGTATTTTTATCAAAAAAGGATATTGGATTTTGTCAAATGCCTTTTCTGCATCTATTGAGATGATCATGTGTTTTTTTTTCCTTCAATTTGTTAATGTGGTGTATTACATTGATTGATTTTCTTATGCTGAACCAGCCTTGCATACCAGGAATAAATCTCACTTGGTCGTGCTGTGTAAGTCTTTCGATATGCTGTTGGATTTGATTTGCAAGTATTTTGTTGAGAATTTTTGCATCTATGTTCATTAGAGAGATTGGTCTGTAATTTTCTTTTCCTGTGGAATCTTTATCTGGCTTTCATATTAGGCTGATGTTGGCTTCATAAAATGTGTTGGGTAATTTTCCCTCCTCTTCAATTTTTTGGAAGAATTTAAACAGGATTGGTGTTAATTCTTTTAGAAATGCTTGGTAGAATTTACCTGTGAAGCCATCTGGTCCTGGACTTTTCTTTGTTGGGAGATTTTTGATGACGGATTTACTCTCCTTAATTGTGATTGATTTGTTAAGTTCTTGTATTTCTTGTTGTGTCAGTGTGGGTTGGTTATGCATTTCTAGAAATTTGTCCATTTCATCTAGTTTGTTGGCATATAGTTTCTCACAATATGCTCTTATGATTCTTTTTTATTTCTGTGAGGTCATTTGAATTTTCCCCCCTTTCATTTTTGATTGTATTTATTTGCATCTTCTCTCTTTTTTTTTTGTTAGTCTAGTGAGGTGTTTGTCATTTTTATTGATCTTCTCAAAAAACCAACTTTTGGCTTTGTTGATTTTCTCTATTGATATTCTGTTCACATTTTCATTTATTTCTCCTCTAATCTTTATTATTTCTTTCCTTCTTTTTGCTTTGGGATTGGTTCGCTGTTCTTTTTCTAGTTTCTCAAGTTGTTCAGTTAAATCTTTGAGTTTAACTCTTTCTTGTTTTTTAATATAGGCATTTAGGGCTATAAATTTCCCTCTCAAGACTGCCTTCACTGTATCCTATAAATTTTGGTACATTGTGTTCTCATTTTCATTTGTCTCAATATATTTATTGATTTCACTTGCAATTTCTTCTTTGACCCACCGAATATTTAGGAGTGTGTTGTTCAGTCTCCACACATTTTCAAATTTACTTTTTTCTGGTCTGTTATTGGTTTCTAGTTTCATTCCATTATGATCTGAGAAGGTGCTTTGTATAATTTCAATCTTTTTATATTTATTGAGAGCTGTATTGTGACCTAACATGTGGTCTATCCTGGAGAAAGATCCATGGGCACTTGAGAAGAATGTATAACCCGCTGAGTTTGGATGCAGTGTTCTGTATATGTCTGTTAGTTCTAACTTGTTTATCATATTGTTCAAGTTCTCTGTTTCCTTGTTGATCTTCTGTCTAGTTGTTCTATCTAATGATGTGAGAGGGGTTTTGAAATCTCCAATGATTATTGTAGAAATATCTATTTCTCCCTTCAGTTTTGCCAGAATTTGTCTCATATATTTTGGGGCACCCTGGTTAGGTGCATAGATATTTATGACTGTTATATCTTCCTGGAGGATCGTCCCTTTTATTAATATATAATGGCCTTCCACATCTCTTATCACTTTTTTGCATTTGAAGACTGTTTTGTCTGATATTAGTATAACTACCCCTGCTCTTTTCTGTTTACTATTCATGTGGAGTATCTTTTTCCAACCTTTTACTTTCAGCCAGTTTGTATCCTTGAGTCTGAGGTGTGTTTCTTGTAAGCAGCATATCGATGGCTCATGTTTTTTTATCCATTCTGTCAGCCTGTATCTTCTGATTGGGGAATTTAATCCATTCACATCCAATGAGATTACGGAAAATGCACTATTTATTTCCTCCATTGAATTCTTTGGTTTTCATATGTCATCTTCTTTTGTCTCTCTTTTTACACTTTTCGTTATCCTTTCTGCTTTTCTTTCTTCTATACTCTCCTCCAAGCCTCTCTCTCCTGTCTTTTTCTTTCAGGTTTTAAGGATTCTTTTAATATTTCCTGTAAAGTTGGATTCTTTTTTGCAAAGTCTCTTAGTTTCTTAAACAGTATAAATATTAACATGCTAACACCAAGACTCATGCAATTAAGTGCCGATTTCTCATCAGAAACCATGGAGGCAAGAAGACATTGGTATGACAGAGTTAAGGTGTTAAAAGGAAAAAAAAATCCAGCCAAGAATTCTCTATCCAGTAAAGTTGGCAATTAAAAATAATGAAGATTTCACAATATTCACAGATAAACATAAATTAAGAGTTTGTCAACAAGATACCTACTTTTCAAGAAAAGCCACAGGGAGATCTGCAGGTTGAAAGGAAATAAACATGGAAGAGTAGGAGGAGAGTATGGGTATGAATAACTAAAATGATTAAAAAAAAGAAATAAAAACAACATATGATATACATAAACTTATAGAAAATACAGCTAATATAATTACTTGACAGTAATAATATTCAATGTTAATGGATAAACTCTCCAATCAACAAACACAGATTGGCAGAATAGATAATGAAATATGACCCACCTATGTGTTGTCTACAAGAATCTCAGCTTAGAAGCAGGAATGCAAGGAGGTCAACAGTGAATGGTTGGAAAACAATTTTACATGCAAACTATAACCAAAAAAAGGTGAGAATTGCTACACTAATAACATACAAAATAGATTTTGAATGACAAACTATTGTAAGAGATAAAGAAGGACACTATATATTAAAAAAAGGGGTAATCTATCAAGAAGAAAGAACAATCATAAATATTTATGCAGCCAACCAAGTGTATCAAAATACATGTGAAAAATATTGGAAAAACTAAGTGGAGAAAAAGATGCCTTTGCAATTATAGTGGGAGATTTTAATATATCATTATCACCATTAGACAGAACATCTCAAAAGAGGATCAATAAAGAAGCAGAGATCTTGAATAATACATTAGAGGATCTAGACCAAGTTAACACAAACCAAACATTACACCCATATACAGCAGGATAAACATTCTTCTTGAGAGCACATACATAATTTTCCAGGATAGACCACATGCTAGGTCACATAAAAATGCTAAAAATTTCAGAAAGATTGAAAGATTGAAATTATGCAAAGTAATTTCTCTGAACACAATGGAATGAAGCTGGAAATCAGTAAGGGACAGAGAACCAGAACAGGTACAAAGATATGGAAGATAAACAAGACATTCTTGATAATCAGTGAGTCAATGAGGCAATTGCAAAACAAATCAGAACCTACCTTGAAACAAATGAAAATGAAAATACAACATATCAAAACCTATGGGATGCAGCAAAAGCAATACTGAGAGGGAAATTTATAGCCATAAAAGTGTTTATTAAAAAAGAAGAAAGAGCTAAAGCCGAAGACCTAACTGCACACCTAGAGGAAAAAGAAAAAGAACAACAAAATAATCCCACAGCAAGTAGAACGAAAGAAATAACAAAGATTAGAGTTAAATGAAACTGAAAATATGAAAGCACTAAAAATTTTAACAAAACCAAAAGCTGGTTCTTTGAAAAGATCAATAAAATTGACAAACTCTTAACAAGATTTACAAGGGAAAAAAAAGAAAAGAGAAGATGCAAATATATAAAATAAGAAATGAGGTTGGAGATATCCCCAATAACCTCACAGAAATAGGGAGTATCATAAGAGGATACTTTGAAAAATTGTATATCAACAAAATGGATAACTTAGATCAAATGTACATAAGCCTAGAAACACACAGCAGCCTACATTGATACAACAGAAAAATAAAAAAAATGAGATTGAATTATTCATCAAAATCCTCCCAACTTAAAGAACCCAACAACAGATGGCTTCACAGGTGAATTCTACCCAACATTCCAGAAAGAAAGAACACTGATCCTTCTTAAACTCTTCCAAAAAGCAGAAGAGGATGCAACATTGCATAATTCATTCCATGATGCCAACATCACCCTAATACGAAAGCCAAAGATGCCACAAGAAAGGAAAACAATACAGCAATCTCTCTAATAAACATAGATGCAAAATTCCTCAAAAAAATAAATGCATGCTAATAGTATTCAACAACCCATCAAATGAAATATACACCATGACCAACCGGGTTTCAACCCTGGTATGCAAGAATGTTTCAACATAAGAAAACCAATCAATGTAATACACCACATTAATAGATCATAAAAATAAAATCACATGACCATCTCTATTGACACTGAAAAAGCATTCATCAAAATACAGCAACTTTTTCTGAGAAAAATATTTTAAAAGATAAAAATAGAAGGAAACTTCCTCAAAATGATAAAGGTTATATATGAAAAAACAAAAACAAAAACAAAAAAAACCACAGCTAACCTCATATTCAATGGTGAAATGCTAAAAGATTCCCCTTGTAATTTGGAACAAGACAAGGATACTTCCTGTCACTGATCTTATTTATTATTGGCATAGAAGTACTTGGTCAAGCACTTAGGCAAGAAAAAGATATATAAGTCATCTAAATTGGAAAGGAAGAAGTAAAAATTTCATTAGTTGCAGAAAGCATGTTCCTATACATCAAAAGCCCTGAGAAATCTACAACAAAGTTTCTAGAGTTTATAAATGAATTAAGTAAAGTGACAGGTTATAAGATCAATGAGAAAAATCTTTAGCATTTCTTTACACCAATAATAAGCAATCTAAGGAGGAAATTTAGAGAAAATCCATTTATAATAGCAACTAAAAGAATCAAATACCCAGGAATAAACTTAACTAAAGATGGAAAGGATTTCTTTGCAGCAAACTACATAAAATTGTTAAAAGAAATCAAAGAAGACATAAGTAAATGGAAGATTATTTCTTGTTCATAGATAATAAGGTTAAACATCATTAAGATGTCTGTCCTAAGCAAACCGATTTACAGATTTAATGTAATCACAATAAAATTAACACAGCATTGTTTACTGAATTGAAAAAGCTAACTATGGAATTTATAGGAAGGGCAACATGCCTGGATAGCCAGAGACATATTGAAAAATAAAAAATGAAATTGGACTGACTTTAAACTATACTGCAAAACTACAGTGGTCAAAAGTGCGTGGCATGGCACAAGAATAGATATACTGACCAATGGAACAGAACTGAGAGTTCTCATATTAATCATCAAATATACAGTTAACTGAAATTAAACAAAGCCACCAAGCCAACTCAATTAGTAAAGAAAGTCCTCTTCAACAATGGTGCTTAGGGAATGAATATACATAAGAATATCACTCACACCCTATACAAAAATTAACTCAATATGGATCAAAGATCTAAATATAAGAGCCAACACCATAAATGTCCTGGAAGATAATGTAGGGAAGCATTCACAAGATCTCATAATAGGAAATAATTTCTCAAACTTTATACCCAAATCACAAGCAACAAAAGAAAAAGTAGATAAATGGGACCTCATCAAAATTAAAAACTTTAGTACTTCAAGTGTTTGTGAAAAAGCTGCCTACTCAATGGAATAAAAATTTGGTAACCATATATCTGATAGGGTCCTAATATACAGCATATGTAAAAAAAACTTTACATCTCAAAAAGAAAAAGACAAGCAACCCATTCTGAAAATGGGTAAGTGCTTTGAATAGACACTTCTCCAAAGAAGAAATGAAAATGGTTAGAAGAACATAAAAAGATGGTCAACATCATTAGCTATTAGGGAAATGCAAATTAAAACTACAATGAGATATCATCTTATACTCATTAGACTGGTGGCTATTAAAAATAAAACAGAAGAGTACAAGTGTTGGACAGTATATGGAGGAAAGGGAATATTTATCCAATGCCAGTGGGAATGTAGAATGGGACAGCCATTGTGTAGGACAGTTTGGCAATTCTTCATGAAACTATCTATAGAAATGCCATATGATCCAGCAATCCCACTTCTGGGTACATATCCAGAAGAATTGAAAGCAGGAACAGGAACAGATATATGCACATCAATGATCATTGAAGGATTATTCACTATTTTAAAAATTGGAAGCAACCCAAAAATCCACCAACAAGTGAGTGGACAATCAAATTGTGGTATGCATATTCAATGGAATATTACTCCACTCTAAGAAGGAACACAGTATTAACACATGGGATAACACTGATGAATCTTGAAGACCTTATGTTGAGTGAAGTAAATCAGGCACTGAGGGACAAATAGTACATAACCACAGTGATATGAATTAAGCATATTGAGCAGACTCAGAGAGCTAGAAGATGGAAGATAGGTTTACAGGAAACAGAAATGGAGTAAAGCAGTCTGAGCCAATGCCCATATGGACAAAAGCCTTGATAAGGTGGAAGGGTGTAGTTGTGCAGTGGATGTGCATGACAGTGGTGTAGTGACACTATTGGGTTCAGTGGTGCTGGTCTGTGATAGGGCGTACAGTGGAGGGGTTGAGTTGTTCTACCCATAGAAATGTGGGGAGGGTCAGAGGAAGGATTAAGTGAACTCAGGTTTTGCAGGTCTGTGGTTAAAACTACATCAGGGGGAAGCGGCTTTGGCTCAATCAGTAGGGCTCCCGTTTACCATATGGGAGGCCCCGGGTTCGGTTCCCGGGCCTCCTGGTGAAGGCAAGCCCGCCCGCATGGCGTGGTTAGCTGACCCAGCGAGCACAAGCAGCAAGGGGGGGGATAAATGAATAAATAAATTAAAAAAAAAAAAAACTGCATCAGGGATGTTCTTTTAGCAAATATGGTGGATGTGGATTAATGGTATAGTGTGTTGATTGTGGGGGAGCATAAATGAAAGGTTCACATGGGGTAGGCGTCTATGAAATATGTAAGTGTTCACCTTGTCATAGTTGTTATATCAGTGGATGGATACCAACAGAATAAACAGGAAAATGTAGAACTCCCATCCTGGGGAGTCATGCTTTGTTCACAAATAGAGGGACAAGGTCTCTCGAGAACATAGGTAATGCCCAATAAAAGAAATACCAATATATTATGCCCTCAATATTACTACAAGTAATTATAAACCTAATTCTCCAGAAAGAGAGACTTAGTATTTACCATAGGTCCCAAGGGGAAGGGGAGGGAAAAATATAATAGATGGAACATAGGACATTTTGGGGGCATGGGAATTGTGCGGCATGATCTTGCAATAATGGATATAAACCATTTTAAATATCAGCAAAATTTGTAAAATGTTTGGTCCAAAATGTAAATCATAATGTAAACCATTGTCCATGCTTAGTAGCAATGCTTCAATATTTGTACATCAATTGCAACAAATGTGCCATCTGCATGTAAAATGTTATTAATTAGCCAAAGGGGTGCTGATGCAAAATACCAGAAATCGGTTGGCTTTTATACAGGACATTTTTTTGGAATAGAAGCTCATTTTCCAGGCAATAAAGCATAAGTTACTTCCCTCACCAAAGTCTATTGTCACGTTTTGTGGCAAGATGGCTGCCGACGTCTGCCAAGACTTCAGGCTTCCTGGGTTCCTCTCTTCTTGGAGCTCTTTTATTCTCTGGGCTCAGCTGCTGATCTCTCTCCACAAGGCCAGCTGTAGACTATAAGGTGAAAGGCTCTGTCTTTCTCCCTAAGGCTTCTGCCATGTCTAAGGAGCCATTTCTATTCCACTGTGTTCTTCTCCCGTGTGTTCACTTCCTGGGCTCCATTTCAAAACTCCCAACTCTGTCCTTTGTCATGTCTTTTCTCTGTGAGTACCCACCCACCAAGGGGCAGGGACAAAATGCCCTACTGATGTGTCCCAATCAAAGTTCTAACCATAATTTAATCAATTAAAAGTGATATCTCTGACTGAACAGTTTACAAACATAATCCAATAACTATTTTTGGAATTCATAAACAATGCAAAAGTGGTACAATAAGGAAGACAGGAAAAGGAGGACAGTGTTGGTTATATAGGAATCCTCTACATTTGGTACATGACTTTTCTGTATTATAAACTTCTTTGTCAATAAAATGAAAAAATAAAAAGACACTGGGTGAATATGTGGCAAAAAATATCATTGTACATACAACAGATCTTACAGTGATGAAAGGCATCATGTATAATAATTTTTATTATTTAAAAATATTACTTTTTAAATTTTTTGAGTTTTATATGTTATTATTTAAGATAGCATTATTATTTCATTTTCTTATTATTTTTATATGGTTATTTTCTTTGCTTCATCTTTGGAGAGGTTTTGGATCACAGAAGGGTCACAAATGTGGCAAGGCAGGATCATTGGTATGCAGTATCATTGATGGGGGGATGCATGCAAGGGTTCATCTTGGCATGCTTCTAAAGTATATGAATGCCTTCAAGTGTATGTGGGGCATTGCCACGGTGTGTGGATATCCACACAATAGCTGAAAGAATATCAAATTCCCACCCTAGGGAGTTCTCCTACATTATCTACTGGGACAGCATGAATCCATTGAGTACAATGGTGGTGCCTGTTGAAGGAGGATGGACAATTGCACCAGGACCTTGATATTGATGACTGTCCTTATGAATTTTTCTTTTGAAATTGAAACTTACCCTAGTATTATATATTGCCTAAGAGTTATCTCCTGAGGGCCACCCTTTTGATCAAATGTAGCCTCATTCTAGGCCAAACTAAGCATATGAACATAATATATTCCCCCAGGCTTGGGACATGATTCCCAGGGCTGAACCTCCCTTTCGCCAAGGGATTACTACCAAGGATTATTTAGCAATGCACCTGGAAAAAGACATTGACCATAAGGGGCAAGTGGTAAATACAAATGAGTTTTTATTGCTAAGAGATTTCAAAGTGTGAAGGGAAGTCATTCCAGATGTTATGCTTATGCACATCTCAGCAGGGTCTTATGCACTGACATAGTAAATTGTGCCTCATATAGTGGGGCTCCTGAGGGCTCTAGAGACATACAGGCACTACAGATGGGACAGACAGCTCAGGAGTTTTGTGCCCTGCCATTGGGACTTACCTTGGAATTTATGTTCCCCAATGTGACAGAGTTGGACACTTGTGGTCTCCCTACTATGTGGTCATTTCCAATAGATATAATTAACAACACAAACATAATTTCTTTAGTGTATTCAATAATTTGTAAATTTTTAAAGTATCCTTGTAACTCACCACATTTTGAACACATGAAACTCTATCCTTCAATAGTTATTACCTTCAGATAGTATAGTTTCACATGTATTTTCCTGGCCATTTTTCTTTTGAGTGCTGTTTTCCATTAAAAAAAGTATTCTGGGTATATTTACTACTACACTGTCACTTTTCCACCAATTCATTTCTGCTTAGGATCCCTGCTCAGTTCTTCTATGTATTTGGTACATTGTGTATTATCTTTGCCATATCAAGGAAGATTTCTAGCTGCTATCAGCTTTCAGCTCGTAGCTTTTTGCCCAAAAGCATACTAAATACAGATACTGAATGATAAAGAAGGTAGGTAGCTTATCTGTTGAGACTCTGCGAAAACATCACTGATGATTCTCAGCTTTCGTTATGCCAAATGTCCTATATAGTAGAAACTTGTTTTATATAAACTCAGCACATGAAAATTCAGGTATATGGAATTTGCAAAGATATATATATATATATAAAGAAAGCAGAAAGAAAGAAGGAAGGAGGGAAGGAAGGAAGGAAGGAAGGAAGGAAGGAAGGAAGGAAGGAAGGA
>JAKSZT010053939.1:448055-475853 GCA_026826555.1 Tolypeutes matacus | reverse complement strand
GGAAGGAAGGAAGGAAGGAAGGAAGGAAGGAAGGAAGGAAGGAAGGATGGAAGGAAGGAAGGAAGGAAGGAAGGAAGGAAGGAAGGAATAAAATATTTAAAATAAAAATATTTCATTATGTGCTAAATCTGAGCCATTTTTCCAAAGCAGCACAAAGTCTCACAACACCTTAGAGACTTCTGTTTGAGCCTTCATTTCCATGATCTTCCTTGGAGTTTCTTAGCCTCTCCCACATTTTTCTTAGCTCCAGATTGCCAGTCATTAATGAAAATTTCTAGGAAAATGACAATTTGTCTTTGTTCCTAAGAATATCCTCTATGGTGTAATGATTGAAATTCTGAAGGGTACTTAACATTGTTGGATACTTCTCAGGTTTGAGGATTTGTTCAAAGGACTTTTTGTGAGCAAGAGCCCCACTCTGTACCAAAACCTCTCTGGTGTGTTTTTTTTTTCTAGTTTTCATTTTAATATTAAATCTTTTATGTAATTATTTTTCTTAATTTATTAGCTGCTGACAAATTTTTGAATTTTAATTTTTTAGTTATTTTAATCTGTATATGGTAATCCTTCATGACCTAATATTTTACATAATACAAATACATTAAAATGTATTTTTATGGCTAATATTATTTCATGTATTTAACATATGTATATATATATGTTGCATTTATAATTTGATATAAAATTATACATTGAAAATGTAATTTCTCTCTTTTGAGTGGAGAAACATTACTAGATAATTTGCTTTTGTTAAGATTTGCCAAAAATCCTTTGCTAAATTTATGGTTAAGAAAAAACAATTAAAATTTGATTAATCTTATTTGTATGGGCAAGAAATCCTTATTAAGTGAGAATTGAAGGAAAGCTGGCTTTCTTCCAGTTGAATCACCAGTTAATCAGGGCCCATGGGAGTTATCACCATATGTATTCTTCCTAAAGAAAAAAAAATAAAGGAAGATAAGGTTTCCAGGAAGATTGTGTAGGAGTAAGTGGTCAGGGCTCTCCTCTATTAGAAAAACAGCAGAGGAAGGGCAGAAGTCATATGAAGCATCTGCTTTGGGGATCTGCAAACCAAGGAAATGCCATGTGCATCATCCAGGATAGAGTGGTACAGAGTAGACAAAGTGACTGTAAAATAAAATAAGAAAAACTAAGTTACTAACTCATGTCAAGAAACACTTCCTATCTCCTGTCCTTTAGAACAGCCTTAGTATATCCTGTGGCAGACTGCTGCCAACTAAGGGGTAGTGGAAGTTTACCTATTTAGGAAAAGGGATGGTAACCTAGAGGGGTGAATATGGTTTACTATCAGTGAGTTTAAACAGGTCTCTTTTTGAATGTCCCCTTTTCTAACTTGGCCAGAAATTTTGACAAAGAGCACGATCTGCTGGCAGGGAAAGAAAATATTTCTGCTGGCAGGGAAAGAAAATTTGAAAATATTTTTGGGGTCTCTCCTCTTGCTATCTATGGATCCCCATGGATCTTGTCTGCACCCCATTATTGGGTTAATTGACCTTTTAAAAATATTAAACAGAGCAATTTTAAAGATTTCATGTAAGTTGAAACAAAATTCAAAGAAGAACTGTGAAATTAAACTACTTAAAAGTAAAATCTTAGGCAAGAGAGAGGAATTGACTATCAAAGGAAACACACAAACATAATTAGGTGTTTAGACACCAATCAATAATTACAAGTCATAATAAGAAATTTGGCCAAGCCACAAGAACAAATTAAAAATACTGATGAGACACAAGATTTAAAACATCAATAAATGATATTCACAAAACCATCCTGAATCAATTCCAGGAGTTGAGAGATGGCATCTCATATGGGTCATGAGATGAAGGATATTGAGAAGACACTTGGAGAGCATAAATAATTTGAAAGCCTATAAAGAAAAATAACAGATCTTATGAGAATGAAAGACAAAATGGATGAGGTTATAAAGTTATATTAGAGGCATACAACAACAGATTTGGAATGCCAGAGTAGATTAGAAGACAGAATATCTAAATTTGAAAAGAAAGAAAAATAGAGAAAAGAATGGAAAATTTACATGGTTTTAGGATATTGAATGGAAACACTAAATGGACATGCATATACATTATGGCTGTCCCAGAAGGAGAAGAGAACAAAAAAGTGTCAGAAAGAATATTTGGAGATAACAGCAAAAATTTCCATACTCTTATGAAATGAAAAAAAATAAGTTATGGAGAAGGACACCATAAATCAAAGAGAATAAGTCCAAATAGACCTACTTCTAGACACATCCAATTTAGAATATCAAATGCCAGTGATAAAGAGAGAATTATGAAAGCAGCAAGTTAAAACAAATTCATCGTATGCAAGGGACGTTCAATATGACTAAGTGTTGAATTCTTATCAGAAACCAGGCAAGTGAGAAGGCAGTGGTGTGATATATTTAAGATACTAAAAAAAAACTGTCAGCCAAGAATTTTTTATTGACCAAATATGTCCTTCCAAAATGAGGGTGAGTTTAAAATGTTCACACATAAACAGCAACTGAGAGTTCATTACCAAGAGAAAGGTACTCAAGAAATAATAAAAAGAATCATGCAGTCTGAAAGGAAAAGACAAGAAAGAGAAGCTTGGAGAAGAGTATAGAAATGAAGGTTATTACTCATAGTAACTAAAAGGGTAAAAAGTCAGTCAAAAGTAAGAGACAATATAGGAAAAGCAAATGATAAAATTGCAGAAATAAGCAATGCTATCACAATAATGATATTGAAGGTTAATGAATGAACTCCTCAAACTGAAGACACAGAATGGCAGAATGGATTAAAACATATGAGATATCTATATGTTCTTTACAAGAGTCTCACCTTAGAAAATAGGACACAAATAGGCTAAAAGTGAAAGGTTAGAGAAAGATATTCCACACAAATTCTGACCAAAAAGGAGCTGGAGTATCCATACTTATATCTGACAAAAGAGATTTTAAAAGCAAAATTCTTTTAAGAGACAAAGAAAGACACAATATATTAATATAAAGGACAATTCATCAAGGACAAATAACAATAATATATTTATATACCTAAACAATGTGTTCCAACATAGGTGAGGCAAACATTGGCAAAACTGAAAGGTTAAATAGACCTTTTTATAATAATAGTTGTAAACTGCAGTAGAACACTCTCATCATTGGATAGACATCTGGGCAAAGGATCAATAAAAAAACAGAAAGATTGAATAATATGATAAACATAAATGACAGATATATACAGAAATTTGTACCCTAAAACAGCTAAATATGCTTCCTCTTAATGGGGCATATATCATTTTCAAGGATAGACCATATGTTGGATCACAAAACAACTCTCAGTAAACTTAAAATGGTTGAAATTTTACAGAGTATTTTTTCTCAACAAAATGGGTTGAAGCAGACAACAGGAAAAATCACAAATACTTAGAGGTTAAATAACACATTCTTAAAAAATCAGATGTCAAAGAAGTAATTACCAGAGAGATAAAAAAATATCTCAAGATCAATGAAAATGAGAACACAGCATTTCAAAACTAATGGGATGCAGGGAAACAGTGCTGATAGGGAAATTTATAGGCCCAAATGCTTAACTTAAAAATGAAGAAAGATTGAAATCAAAGACCTAACTACATAGCTGGAGGAAATAAGGAAAGGACAGCAAACTAATCCCAAAGCTAACATAAGGAAAGAAATAACAAAGATTAAAACAGAAATAAATGAAGTTGACGGACTTCCAGGAAATTTAGAAATAGAGAATTCCAGTACTCATCTTTCTCCCAGAAAAATAGAGGCCAGGCAGAAACTGTCTTGAAAGCTATTACTGGCTTTAGGAAACCAGGGGAAGGCTAAACAACACACAGAAGAGAGAAGGATGATGAAAATGAGACTCATTGAGGAAGATCTGTGAGTGAAGCTGCAGCTTCAACTTCTGGTGCCCATCCCTATCCCCTCAAAGCAGACTGTAGTGGGTCCTCCTGTCCCTGGATTGTGACTGTGCCATCCCAGACCATGGGAAGGGAGTGTTTAGAGGCTTCTACTTTAAAAGGTTTATAATGATTAACTGACCACAAAGTCCACAATGCTTAACAATCAGTTATTTGCATTCCCATGACATAGAGCAGCCCTCCATCCAGAGCCTACATGATTGGTTGAACAAGCCATAGTCTCTGAGCTCAGATACAGCTCATTTCCTCACATGGCACAACCAACCCCTCTCCTGAACCCCTAGAATTCACTAACCCCAGTCCACCACCGTCTAGCCATACAATGGAAAAGAATCATCTCTACAGTTCCCTATTGCCCCTTGGGTATTACCGGAGGCCTAACGCCCTCCCACTGACTAAACAATTTCCTTCCTATTAATGTACTGTATAAATTCATGACTGACATTGCCAGAGGTGGGCTGAAGTCTAATTTTTAGACCCCCTGAATTGGGTGAGCTTCCCAATAAAATTTCTGCCTGCAATCATTAGTCTCCAAGTGCCAGTGAGTGTCGCTTTTCTCAAACACAATGTGACTTTATTTTCTATGGGAACCATCAGGAAACTAAATAGAAGCTTCGTTCTCAAACATCCTCCCTACTGACCTGGATAGTTGCTGATACACAGACAGGAGTACAGTTGAAATTCAATTCCTCCTTGGCAAATGGAGGGTGCAACCAGCCAAAGGTTGATAGCAGCTTCTGAGTAAGTTGGATTTGTAAGTCTTGTCTCTGAATAGACTGCCTTGAGGGGGAGTTCTTGAGGACCATGTTTATGCAGAGCCCAGGGCAGAAACAATGCATTAGAATGAGTGGAGATGTCTGCTGTAGAAAGCCATCTAATGGCAGAACAGGAAAGTGCATGTAAAGAAAAAATAAGTAAATAAATAAAGAGGCTATTTGGATGTGAATATTCTCGCTGTCTTGATTTTGTGATAATCAGGGTAGGCTAAACATTAGCTATATTAGACACAATGTATGTGTCCCCAGACCTAGTTTTCTCCCTAGGTCTGGTTTTTAGAATGCTGGTGATAAACAAAGCCTGATTTATTATATGATCACCTTGTATGGGAAAAGACTGTAAATTTGGGTATCTTTGGTCAACCTTAAGAGATATAGTAGGGGGACAGAGGTGGCTCAGGTGGTTGGGCATCTGTCTCCCATGTGGAGGGACCTGGGCTCAACCCCTGGGATGTCCTGGTAAAAATTTAAGAAAAGAAAAATATAGAAGGCACGTGGGTCACCAGGCCCTGTGTATGGGTGCAACACCAGGCTTCATGAGTGGGTGAGCCATCAGCCCTGTCCAGGGGTGAGCCTTCAGGCACCATGAGTGGGTGAGCCACCAGGCCCTGTCCACATGTGTGCCACAAGTTCCCATGAGCCATGCAGCAAGATGATGATGTAACAGGAGAGTGACACAGGGGAGAGCCAAGACGAGATGCACCGAAAAACCAAGAACTCTCTCCCACATCAGAGATTCTGAGGATTGAATCACAGTGAAGACAGGAGGAGAAGGATGAGAAGAGAGGGCATGAAATGGGCAAGGAGAGTTGCCCATTGAATGGAAATAGATACAGCAAAATTGGGGGAGGAGGTTGGTAAAAATGGATAAAAGTAAATAAATAAATCCTTAAAACATGTATAGGGAAGGAAGATATGGTTAGTAGTAATACTTTGACGATGCTTTTCCATAATTTGTTAACAAATGTTTCACAACAATGCAGGGTGTTTGTGTGGAAAGGTGATGTGTGGGATCCCTGTATGATATTATGCATGTTTGTTTTGTAAGACCACGATGTTTACTGAACACTTTATAATTTGTGTATGTTCATGTATGAATGATATACTTAAATATTTTTTTTTAAAAGGGGCTATTTGGAATCTTTATTGCCCCCACCAAGGTGTTAGGAAATCAGTATGCACTCCATTGCTGGGTCTATGGACCTCATTTGAACAGTTAACTATGAGCTTCCTAATTTTAAAAAGTTGAACTAAGAATCTCACTCTCATTACCTATTTCTGTTTTAGTTTTCAGAAAGGCCATTGATGTGAAATATCAGAAATGTGTTGGCTTTTAAACATGGTATTTACTTGAGGTAAAAGCTTACAGTTCCAGGTCCATGAAAAGTCCAACTCAAGGGACCATAAGAGGTGTTTTCCCACCCAAGTCAGCTGCCACATGTTGAAGCATGCTGGTTGGCAATCTCTGCCTCATCTCTGCCTTCCTCTCTTGGCTGTACCATCTCCTGGTGATCTACTGAGGGAAACCAGGTGTAGAGTTATCTCTTACCAGGCCTATTCTATCAACCTCAGTGGCTCTGTTTATTTCCTGATATTAGCTGCAAGCTCTCAGACAAATGGCTCATCTCTCCTCAGGGTCACAGTTCTTTTAGTTTCTTCTTTCTGTAATGTGGTAGGAACAAATAATGACACAGCTCTCTTTTCCTTTGTGTCTTCATTTTTTTATCATGCCCAGCAAAAGGACAGAGATTCAAACTGAATTACACATCACTGAGATAGTCTAATTTAAGATGGTCTCACAACAACCAGAGTAGACCAGTGCACAAATATAATCTTTCTCTCTTGGGGATTGATAGAATAATTTCAAACTGCTGCAAGTGGTAACACAAAATGCTGAAACACTAAATCCATAGGCAAGAGAAAGAAACTGAACATCAGTTTAAACTCACCATAATAGTAAAATGCCTAGATATCAGCAAAAAATTATAAGCCATACTAAGTAAAAGGAAGATGTGGCTCAGGCAAAGGAACAAACACAGGCTCCAGATGAGACACAGGATTTCAACAAATAATCAAATGTGTTTGAACATATCTCCTCAATCAAATCAAGGAGTGGAAAAGCAACATGGCTAAAGAGATAAAGGACATGAAGAAGACACTTTTTACAGACATGTTTTTCTGCCAGGTTCCTGATTCATCTTTTCATTCTCTAAACTAGCCTGCTTCAGCTACAGAGGGTTGGAGATGGCAAACCTGAGTCAAAGAGAGGTGACGTGATCTTCCAAGGCCCTGCATCTAACCATAACATGAAAGAGATAAATGAAATAATTCATAAATGAATGATGTGTTCTGGCCTGTCTCAAAACCAGTGGTTCTCAATGGGGGAGAGAGAGAGGGATTTTGCTCCCCATACCCCCCCAGGAGACTTTTGACAGTGTCCTGAACCACAGCAATTTCAATCCAGCCCCACCTTGGGTTCTCTAAACACCAGTGTCTTGATTGAGGCAGCCCTGCCCTCCATAACCTAATATTACAATAGTACTTTTAGTTGCTTAGTTGATAAACAAAAAGTATTCAGTTTGTCTTGAATTCAAAATGAAGCCTGAAACTATAACCAAAAGTTAAGATTTAACAAATAGTGTGAATATTCTTGCTGTCCTGATTTTGTGATAATCAGGGTAGGCTAAATAGTCACTATATTATAAACCATGAATGTGTCCCCAAACCTTGTTTTCCTCCCTAGGTCTGGTTTTTGGAATGTTGGTGATAAACCAAAAAAAAAAAAAAAAAAAAAAAAAAAAGAAGACACTTGATATTTTTCAAACACCATTGAATTGTCAATTTGAAAGTGGTTAAAAAGGGAAAATTTAGGTTGCATATATGTTACCATTTTTTTTTAAACAAACCACAGGAAAAGAACTAATGTAAACTGTGGATGAGAGTTAATAAAGTAATTTATAATTATACTCTTTTATCAATTGAAAAAATTGTACCACACTAATGCAAAATGCTAATAATAGGGAAAATAAGGTGAGGATGGGAATATGGGAACTGTGTACTTAATACATGACTTTTCTGTAAAGCTATAACATATCTAATAATTAATTTAAAAAGAAGACACTGGGAAAACACAAAGAGAAATTTGAAATTATGAATAGAAAAATAACAGTGCTCATGGGAATGAAACACTAAATAGGTGAGAATGAAAATATGCTAGAGGCATACAGAAGAAGATTTGGAGTCATTGAAGAAAGACTCAATGATTAGGACACAGAACAGCCAAAATTGAAGACCGAGAAGAACAAAGAGAGAAAAGAATTTTTAAAAAATTGGGAAGGGGTTCAGGGAGTTGAATGACAGAATGAAGCACAGCAGCTTATTTGTCATGGGAGTTCCAATAGAAGAAAAAAGGAAAGGGACAGTAAGAGTTTTTAAGGAAATAATGGCTGAAAATTTCTTTAATCTTGTGAAAATCATGAGTATAATTATCAAGAATCACAGGGTACTTCAATCAGATTAAATCCAAATAGACTTACTGTAAGTCACATATAAATAAAAAAGTTAAAGATAAATTTTTGAAAGTAGCCCAGAAGTAAATCATCACATATAAGTGATACCCAGTAAGATTTAGTGAAGATTTTTCACAGAAACCATGGAGGCAAGAAAGCAGTGATATGGTATAATTAAGATACTGAAAGAGAAATACTGCCAGTCAAGAATTTTTATCAAGCAAAATTGTACTTCAAGTAATAAGGTGAGTTTAAAATATTCACATATAAACAGAAGTTTAGAGAGATCATAAGCAAAATCCATCTCTGCAGGAAACACTAAAGAGAGTTCTGCAGCCCAAAAGGAAAAGGCAGGAGAAAGAGGCTTGAAAGAGAATGTAGAAGTGAAGACTATAAGTAAGTGTCACCAAAAGGGTAAAAAGACAGACATAAACAAGATGACATGAAATCCAAATAATAAAATAGTTGAATAATTTGCAGTAATAACATTAAATTTTAATGGATTGAACACTCCAAATGAAAGATACAGGCTGACAGAATGGATGAAAAAATAAGAGACTAGGTTGTCCACAAGAGATGTACCTTAGATGCAAGGATGCAAATAGGTTGATAGTGAAATGCTGGGAGAAGATATTCCAAGAAGACAATAACCAAAAATAGCAGGGATGGGATAGCTATACTAATATCAGACAAAACAGACTTTAAATGCAAAAAAAAAGAAATGTAGAATGTCAGTATACACTAAAAAATGGGCAATCCATCAGGAAGAAGTAATAGTCATAAATATCTATGCACCTAACCATGGTGCCCCAAATTACATGAAGCAAATTCTGAAAAAACTGAAAGGAAAAAGAGATGTTTGTACAATAATAGTTAGAAATTTCAACACGCCAATTATATCAATAGCTAGAAACCTGGAAAGAAGAATAACAAAGAATCAGAGAACTTGAAAAACATGATAAATGAGCTAGACATAATACACATACACAGAACATTGCACATAAAATCAGCAAGTTATACATTCTTCTCAAGTGCACATGGATCTTTCTCCAGGATAGACATTTGAGTCACAAAACAGGTCTAAATAAATTTAATAAAAAAGATTGAAATTATTCCAAGTGCTTTTTATTATCATAATGGAATGAAGCTTCAAATAAAAAGTAGGTTAGCATGGGGATAATTTGCAAATATATGAAGGCTAAACAACACATTCCTAAACAACCAGTGAGTCACGGAGGAAATTGCAAGAGAAATTAATATATATCTTGAGATGCATGAGAAAGAGAACAATAAAATCAACAAACCCTTAGCAAGACTGACAAAGAGAAAAAGAAAATATAGGCAAATAAATAAATTAAGAAATGAGAGGGACTATGTTACTACTGGGACCACAGAAATAAGAAGGAGCACAAGAAGATGCTATTAAGAACTATGCCAACAAATTAGATAACCTAGGTGAAATGGAGAACTTCCTAGAAACACATACTCTTCCCACACTGATGCAAGAAATTATAGAAGACCTCAACAAAACAATCAAAAGTAAAGCAATTGAATCTGTCATCAATAACCTCCCAACAAAGAAAAGCCCAGGACTAGATGTCTTCATAGTTGACTTTTACCAATCAAGAATTAACACCAAACCTGATCAAAATCTTACAAAAAAATTGAAGTGGAAGGGACTCTACTTAACTCATTCTACATATCCAAAATCATCCTAGTACCAAAGTCTGATAAAGATACCACAAGAAGTGACAGTTACAGACCAATCTTTATCTAATGAATATAGAGGCATAATCCCTCAACAAAAGTCTTCCAATTGAATCCAACAGCACATAAATTGAATTACACAACATGATCAAGTGAGATTTATACCAGCTATAAAAAGAGGTTTCAAAACAAGAAAATAAAAGTAATTTGGCAAAATCCAGAATTCTTTCTTGATAAAAACAATTTGAAATATAGGAATCAAAGGAAACTTCAGCATTATTCTAGAAGATTTAGCCAGAGTGATTTAGTAAGAAAAATAAATAAAAGGAATCCAAATTGGAATGGAAGAAGTAAAAGTTTCATTATTAGTAAATGACTTGATACTATATTTAGAAAACCCTGAAAAATTCACAAGTAAATTATTAAAGCTAATAAAAAAAATCTGTCAAAGTGCTGGGATACAAGATCAATATATAAAGTTCAGTAGTGTTTCTACATACTAGAAATGGACAATCTGATATTAAATCAGAAAAGAAATTCCATTTAAAATATCACCTAAAAGAATTAAATATCTAGGAATGAATTTAATCAGGATGTAAAGGATCAGCTTAAAACAACACACTTCACCATCTCAGTCTCTTTAGGCCAAGAATCCAGGCACAGGGGAGCTGGGTGCTCTCCTCCAGCGGCTGTCACCCGGCTGCAATCAGCAGACGGTTGCAGGCTCAGCGGATGCTGGCAGGATTCTGCTCCCTGCAGGCTGCTGAGCCGAAGGCCTCCATGTCTTGCTGGCTGTTGGCCACAGGCTGGCCTCAGTTGCCTGACACATGGTCCTCTTTATAGAAAGGTTTGTCATCAAGGTGATAAAAGAACTGTAAAACACTGGAAAAAGAAATTGAAGAAGACCTAAGCAAATAGAAGAAAATTCCATTTTCATGGATTGGAAGAATAAATATTGTTAAGATGACAATTCACCCCAAATTGATTTGCATATTCAATGCAATCCCAATCAAAATTCCATCAGCTTACTTTGCATATATGAAAAAATCTATTACCAGAATTATTTGGAAGGGACAGCTTCCCCAAATAAGCAAAAAATAAATCTTAAGAAGCAGAAGGAAGTTGCTGGACACAAACTTCCAGACTTTAAAGCATATTACAAAGCTACAGTGGTCAAAACAGTATGTCTGTTTTGTTGGCATACAGATAAACATATAGATCAATGGAATCTAATTGAGAGTTCAGAAATGGACCCTTAATTGTACGTTCAATTTATATTTGACAAGGCTACCAAGCCCACTTAAGTGAGATATAACAGTCTCGGGATAACTGGAAACCTATATCCAGAGACTAAAAGAAGACCCTTATCTCATACCTTGTACAAAAAAAAAACTCAAAATGTATCAAAGTGCTAAATATAAAACTCAGGACCATAAAACACCTGGAAGAAAATATAGGAAAGCACCTTCAAGATTCTGTAGTAGAAGGTGGTTCCATCAATGAATCAGAATAAGTGAATGTTAATATTTCAAGATGTCTTCATATTGTAATATTAACATTCACTTGCTATGAATTATTGAAGTACAGAGTGTAAACTACAATGTAATCTGTAACCCATAGTTAGTAGAAATGCTTCAATATGTGTTCAAATATTGTAACAAATGTACCACACTAAAAAGGGATATTATTGATATGGGAAAGAGTGGGAGGAGAGGGAGTGTTACATATTTTCTATATAATATTTATGTAATCTAAAGCTTATTTAAAAATTTTTAAAAATATTACAAAGTGCTAATAATATTGTGGCATCTGAGATAAAATGTACCTAAGGCAAACTATGGACATTAGTGATTTGGAATATAGTAATATTTTTCAAGAATTGTAAAATTAAAGACAATTACTATGTGTCAAAAACCAGACACAAAGTACTTCATATTGATAATATTTATATCAATTGTAAATATATGTACATTAATATAGATGGAATTGTTTAGAATATATATATATCCTCTATAGCAGAGGATAGATAGAGGAATTAGAAGGTAAGTGATGAAAGGTGCAGTGTTTTTGTAGTAAAGAAAATGATCTAATATTAATTGTGTTGATGAACTCACAATTCTGTGATTATAATAAAACCCACTGAATGTACATTTTTTTGGATTCTAAGGTATATGTGTATATCTCAATAAAACTAATAAAATCTAGATGCTGAATCATTCTTAGATGTTTATTTACTGAAGAAATGCCTCCATGAAATTTTTCCATTGAAGGAAGGTCACAGTTTCTGTTAATCTCTTTAAATATTTCAAAAGATATATTCATGTTAGGGAAGATAATGCAGTTACATATTTTTTTCAGCTATATTTGTATATTTTATCTTATTTGTTTCTTTTAAATTGCTAGTGAATAATTCCCTAAAAGACACTGATAAGCATCAATATCATTGATGTACTGATTTATTTGTTCTCATAGAATATCCTGGATAGTTCTGATTCTCATTTTTTATGTGAATCATTTCTTTGAAATGGTGCATAGATGTCTATTTGTGATTACTCAGACTGGACTCAAAAGATTGGGAATACAATGATACCAATATTCACTTGAAATTGAACATGTGCTGACACAAAGAATGAGACATTCTTCAGCTTGATGTTATGGAAATCTATGAAATTTAAAGGCAGGAGTTATGTTGGAATTTCATGCAAATCTATCAATATACATAAAACAATCATTAAACCATAAATGTAATGTTAAGATTCAGTTTGTAGTTTTATGAATTAAAATATATGATATTTATTTGCCTAATTTATTAAGTACCCATGATGTATAACGATCATTTTAGTATATTACTACACATCATCTAATTAATAATAGACATGGAATTAGATGTCCCACTCAGTTATTATTGATCATGTTTTAAAATTTTGAATTAAATATATTCTATATATTTCTGAGATAATAAGGAATAGGGAATAAATGCTGAACTCTCTCATATGGACAAGGCTATTCATTTAATTGTCATGATACATATTGAAGTAACAGATGTATGATAAAGTTAACATAGTGAAACTTGAGATTTTCTACAAACTGATGAGAAGGATGCAATTGGAGGAGCTAAATGAAGATAAGAAGAAAACATATAATGACCAAATGCTAATGCATGATTTTGATAAAGGAAATATTAAAAACTGATTTAAAACTGGTTTAATTAAGTAACATACACCATAAGTCAATTTTATCAGCTTAACTATTGAGCAATGTTTTGAAAGTTAAAAAATTATCTCTGTAATGTAAATTCTGTACTTTGAAAAATGTGTATATTAGAAGAAACCACAAAAATTGAAAGACATTATTGAAAAACTCACAAATTATATTGGAAAACTGTAAAAATCAATATACTTATAACTGATGTAATCTAATCAATATTATTATTGATTAAAATGTTCATGAAAATTTTAAATTATATTTGTATTGGCAAAGGGATTATATGCAAACAAAATATTAATGAAATATAAATACAAGGTTTCTTTATGATATGAAATGCTTCAAGACAAGATAAGTTAGTTAGCATAATTATTTTAAAAAGAAGAGATTTCAGCAATCTAAACATCATATAGGAAGAGATCCAGGCAGAATGTTAGCCCTTCATAAAATGTTGGAATTCATTCCTGATGATGAAAGGATGCCTTGTTGGGGGAGTAATGTCATTTGGAATACTTTTCTTTAGGTACTGTGAGCAAGTGAGAAGTTTAAGTATAGTGAAATCAACTGAACTCTTAAGATACACTTTGGCTATTTGAAATTCATTTACGAATCTGAAAAAAAGAACTATTCTATTCATGTGAGTTTGAGACCATTTCGACTAGACTATGGAAGGTAAAAACCAAGGCACCATAAACGGTGCTTTCTTAGCAAATCAGCTACAGTTAATTCTGTTGCCATGGTCTTGAAACTGTAAGGTTTATTCCAAATAAATCTCCTTTATAGAGAAGCAGATGTGGCTCAAGAGATTGAGCTCCTGCCACCACATGAGACATCCTGGGTTTGGTTCCCTGTGACTTCTGGAGAATATGAAAGACAGTGAGCTGGTGCAAAGGGGTGGTGCAGTGAGCAGATGCAACAAGTTGATGCAACAAGGAGACACAAAGACACATATCCTTGGTCCAAGAGAGGGACCACAAACATGTGCAGAAAATATAAGCTTGGACCAGCATTTGAAAAGGGTGGATCTTCTGGCCTGTTGCTCAGGGAGATTTTGGCTGACCCAGGCTATAGAGAGTGTGGAACACATTGTCTGGTGGTTTGGGAGGGTTAGGTCACCACCTCACAGTTCTGAAGGGGTTGGGCCTGCTCCCCATAGGTTGGAGAGAGTTACATTGCAAGTTCAATGCTCTGAAGGTTTGGGCCTAGTTCACATACATTTGAGAGAGTCAAGACATCATCTCACTCTTTTGAGGTGTTTGGGCCTGTATGCCAGAGGATAGGGAGAATATTGTCATCACCTCACTGTACTATGGGTGTTTAAACTTACCCCAGAATTTGGGAAAGGTGTGGCCATAACCCCAATGTTCTTGGAATGTGAGGTCTGGAGCTTGGTCTCCAGCTAGGTGTTTCTAGAGGGTGGAACCAAAAGTATCTCCATTGGTCAAGGGCAAGGAAAGAGTGGGTTCCCATGATGTTGGAAAGAGAATAAGATATCATTCTAAGGATTACTCTCAGACTTTGATATCTGCAAGTTTTTGGAATTGTTTGGGACCTGTCACACATATTCCCTTCCAATTTCTCCTTATGATAATACAAATTGTTGCCCTATGTCTGTCCCTCTTTGGTATATTGGAAGCAGATAACTGGTTTTCTAAATTTCCCAGGTTTACAGCCAGAGGGAATTTCTGCCCCAAGACAAACTGCATGGATATAACTGATTTATATGAGATTATGTACTTAGCATTGTTACTTAAATGATTTAAGGTTTTCATAATGATTTAAATGATTTAAGGTTTTATGATATAATGAATGAATTTTACATATGGAAGACATAATCTTTCGGGATTCAGAGGGTGGTGTGTCACAAATTGAAATTCATTTCTGATCCCTAAAAAGAAAACTAAAACATTCCTGTGTGTGAGACCATTTATTTTTGGAGATACTGGGGGCTGGAGATTGAACCCAGGACCTTGTATGTGGGAAGCTAATGCTCAACCAATGATCCACACCAGCTCCCCTGATTAGGGTTTTTCAGTTCTTTTGCTTGCTGGTTGTGTTGTTGTTGTTTTAGGAGACACTGGGAAATGAACCCAGGGCCTCTTCTGTGGAGAGAAAATGCTCAACTGCTTGAGCCACATCTGCTCCCTTAGACCATTTTAACTGGACTACATCAGTGATGCTTAACAAATTTGCGTCTCTACCCTATTGCTGGATCTGATAAAAACATAGACAGAGACAGATATAATAAAGAAGCCCAGTTTTGATCCTGTCATATAAGAGAGAACTAGAGTTTAGCTTAAGCATGAAGCTCCCCCAAAAGGTTGGGCCCACAGATAAGCACAAGAGGAGACAGTGAGCTTGGAAGGGAAGGCTGAAACATTAACAGGGATTTGTCAGAGGCCATCTTGTTTTGCCACATGCCTGGAAAACAGAATCAACAGTAGCTGACTTTGGTGAGAAAGCACTGCTTGTAGTGATTCACTTTGGACATTTCACAGCCTTGGAACTATATAATTTACCCCCAATAAATCCCCATTAAAAAAGCCAACCTATTGCTTGTCCTTTGCATTGGTAACCCTTTAACAAACTAAAGCAAACACTGAGATGAAGAAAATACAATAATTAGATGCTGAAACAATTATAGAATTTATGGATGATGTTTCAACAGATGAAAGAAATGACTGACTCACATGTTTTTTTAAACAAATCAATTTTATTAATACATATTAATAAAGCATACAATTCATGCAAAGTGTACAATCGATGGTATTTGGCATATTCATATAGTTGTGCACTCTTTTCAATCATTATTAGAGCATTATCATTATTTCTATAATAATAAATGAAAAACAAAAACAAACAAAAAATTCAACTCTCATTCTCTCTATGCTTTCCCTGTGCTACATAGATGCAATTTCTGGCAGTTATTGCAAATTATTTTATTTTAAAACAGTCTTATTAAGATGTATTCCAATACCATACAATATATCTGAAGTCTATAATCAATGACTATGAGTATAAGCAAAATACTGTCCATTGTTCAAAAATTTTGGGAACACTTATGTAATCTAAAGTTTCTTTAAAAATAAATTAAAAATAAAAGAAATAAAAATTAAAAATGTAAAAAGATATCTTAAGGGTACTTTTGGATTTTATCTTATACTATGTATAAGGATTTCTTAAAAACAGTTTGGGTAAGTCACACACTCTGCCACAATCTTTTCTACTTAAATCTTTTAAAAATCCATTTTAAAATATTTCCTCTTTCCTTTAAATAAATACCTACTTGGCAAATTTGTTTTTATTTTTTTGATGAATTTAAGCAGTACATGTTTCACTTCATTCAATAATGTTAGTTCAAACACTTTAAAAATACATTATATTGGAGTTTGCATGAAATTATGTATATATTATAATTTAAAGAATTGTATTTATATGATCTAAAATTGTAAATGTATTGGATTGCCAGTGACATGAAAATTTTATCAATACATCTCATTTGCTAAATTTAGCAAAAAAAAAATCTGTTAATTTAATTAAAATTATTAACTATTATGAATTTTACACACCTCAAAATTATAGCCAAGGAATACTTACCAATCAGGACTGGAGGGCAAACTGGCCTCTCTGGAGGTTGACATCAACATTCCTCCAAGTCTCCTGAGAAAGATAACACTTAGATGAGATTTATAAGGAATAACCAAGTATAAAATAATCTAAAAGCAGGACTGTAAATGCGATTAAGGCTAAATAAAAATCTTACTGAAAAGTGATTAAATATTATTTTTCAGTGAAAAAAAAAAGGCAAGATCATGGCTTTTGTAATGTCTATAAATGTGCAAAAGAAATATTCTTGTTACAGAAGATAAATGCAATTCAAAATTTTCAGGTATATTTGTATGCTTAAATTCATGTGTTTCTCTATAATGGCTAATGAAAATTACATAAAAAAGCTGTGATATATCTCAGAATGTTTTGTATACTTAATTTCTTCTTAATATTATAAATTGATACTCAGAGAGAATCTGAATGTTACTAATTTTGGTTTTATTAGAGGTGATACATTTTAAAATTGGTAAATGATGAAATATGTTTTACATAGACTATACTCAAAATTTGCATAATATAAGTTTACAAGAATTACGAAGATATTGAATTAACACAAGCACAAAGAATGAAATATCACTGAAATTAGATTGTTAAGGATAGCTAAGCTATTAAGAACCACAATTGATTTAATAAAGCATTTAATAGAAACCAATCCACAAAAGCAAAAAAGGAGTCCTTAAAATATCCTTGGATTTGAGAGATATCCAGAGTTGCTTTTACTATGAACAATTTCTTATATTTATTTGTAGGATATAAAGATTACATATGCTCTATGTTGATTTTAAATATTCTATTGTATTTCATTTACTAAAATTTCATGAGTGATAGGTTTAATGATCTTATTTTCCCTCATTTCAAAATTATAATGTAAATAATTGCAAGTATCTCTGAGGTAATAATTAGCAGAAAAAAACATTAAACTCTTTTTTTCTCTCTTGTTATGCATTTAACCATCACATGCACTCTGAAGTAGAATATGGATGGGAAATTTAGCCTAGGAAAATGAGAATTTGTTGAAAACAAAGAAAAAAATGCAATTTGCAGAAATGGAGGAAACTTACAAAACTTCTAAAGATCAATAGCAATGTACTCTTTTGAAAAATGAATTGTAAAAATTCATGTGGAATTTTGAGCATGTACAATAATCTGCCCCTAGGTCAATAGTATCAACTTAATCATTGACTATTGCACTTTAATTTTTAAAAACTTAATTTGCAACTCAATGAACTTTTATTCTTCATAAATTGAGGTTGTTAGAAGATCATAATTGAGAACTTACTATATAAAAGCAATTTTCATGAACTACTTTTCTATAGTATATTCACGGTATAATCAGTGAAAGAAAGTGTGAAATATTACTATTATTATCCATACACATTAGCCAAATTATATACTAATTTTATAATTACAAGTAGATTGTATACAAAAATATTAATAATATTTTAAATGTTAATATTTTCATAGTTATTAGCTTTCTATTTTAAATTTACCACATATTAAAATTAAATATTTCTGTAAATATACCCCAGAAAATAATGTTTTAAAGTTCAGATGATAAACACTGAAACAAGATTTACTTACAATTTTTCAATGCTTCAATGGAAGAAAAATGAAAATAAATGTTGTTACAATAGTTACTTTGAAAAAGGAACTTACTTTAAATTCTAGGTAAGTATATAAGCAATATGTCTGTAGAAGAATTAGTCCTTCATCAAATACTGGAATTCATCCTAAATTGCAGAAATGGGCTTTGAGGAGGAATATTATCAGGTGGGATGATTTTCTTAGACACTTTGTGCAGGTGATAAGGTAAATGAGGGAGAAATAAGTAAATTCTAGTACATATGACAGTTGAAAGATGGGAGACCTTATTATTAGAATCAAATAAAAATTTTATTGAATGTGACAAAGAAGAAAGAAAGGGATCATGTGGGTGCTCTTATTAGAACAACTGAAATGAAAGAATGATGAGAGATAATCTATTTAGTCTCCTTTGGATTAATGTTCTCACTGAATATTTGTTGTAGGAACAATTTATAAGACAGCCAACCAAAGAACAGAAAAAATGAACAAGCACTCTTGTTAAATGCTATGTAAGGAGTGTCAAAAATAGCTGTACACTGTGCAAATTAATGGACAGATGCAGAGGATATCTTACAGAACGTGTCTACGATGACCTTTCAATATGGAAAAAAATGAGTTATTATCACTGGAAGTAGGCAGACTGAGTTTGAAGAGATGTGACTCAAAAACTGAAAGATTTGGGGGCTTTGATTTTATTCTAAAATGTTTAATGGACTTAGATTCTCTGATCCTATGAAAGTTGAAACTAAGAAACATTTAGGAAAGAAAATGGAAAAGGAAACACAAGAATTCATTGATTACAAAATACTTTTTTTTTTCCATTTACTTTATTCTGAATTAGTGAGGAAAAGTCATATAATGATACTAATAGAGACATTTTATTTCTGACAAATGTAGATTTTCTCCATTTGGTTTTCTGCATATTTATTATATATTACTTTCACTAAAGGGATACTGAAACATATTAGAAGACATGGACAATGTAACAATCTTCACCGAATCCCTCTTCATGGGTATCTTAACTTCCCAGGAGTTCCAAGTCTTGCTAAGCCTGATGTTCTTAGTGATTTATCTGGAATCTGTTACTGGGAATTTTTTAAACTCTTACTGTCATTGTTATCAACCCAAACTACACTCTCCATATATTTCTTTATTGGCAATTTATCACTCATAGACCTTTGCTGCATTTCAGTTGCTCTCCCAAAAATGATTGTGAATTATCTGACAAGAAATAGAACTATTTCTCTCCTAGCATGTACCTCTCAGATTCTCTTGTTTATCTTCTTTGAAGCCACAGAGTTGGCCTTCCTTGTGGTGATGTCCTATGACCACTATGTTGTCATTTGCCATCCTCTGCACTATAGAGTCACCATCACCCCACTTCTGTGCATACATGCAGCTGGTGGCTCATTGGCAAGTGGTGTGGTCTACTCTTCTATCCACACAGGCACCATCTTTAGGCTTCCCGTCACAGGATCAAATGTGATCCATCAATATTTTTGTGATTTGCCTCACATTTTTAGGATTTCATCCTCAGATATTCAGGTTTCCAAGTGTGTTGCTTTAACCAAAAGCACTTGTCTTATATGTTCTGCCTTTTTGTTTAAGTCTTTCATTGACATATTTTCCATGGTGCTTAGGATGCATTCTGTGGAAGCCCGTAACAAAGCCCTATCCACTTGTACTCCACAATTGGCAATTCTCATTCTGTTTGTGATTTCTTTGTTGACTGATGTCTTTTGTCCCGCTATAAATAAAGCCTCTCTTGGAAATCTATTCATGGCCATGTTATACACCATGGTGTTTCCATTTATAAACCCCATAATCTATAGCCTGTGGAATAGAGAGATTAATACTGCTTTGCGCAGAATGTTCAAGAATATTCCACAGACATATAAGTTCCCAGGTTTTTTTTAATTGCATACTTCTTGAATTGAATGAAGTTAAATCTATTTTTGATATACGTTCTTAAAATTGAATCTATCTATGCTAAATATCACATATTCTTAACTATATAACCTTTTGTGTATTCCAAATGTGATTATGAGCTATAAATCTTTGCATCCTAATTTTTCAAATCCTTACTTATGTGTATTTCATGTATTCTTCTGGAAAAGTTTTCCATATTGTTAAACTGTTTTGAATAATACTTTGGATGTTTTTAGCTAAAAGCAAACAATGTTATCATACAGGCCATGGAAGGCTACTTTAACAGGTCCCTATATATCTGAAAAAATATCAAGGTACTTGATGCTCTCATAATGCATGAGAAAATAGAATGTTTAAATTTAGAGAATTCAATTCAAATTATGTTTCAGTATTACCTTTATAGAATGGTCTGTATCATGTAATAAACTGCTATGGTTTGAGATGCCAAGAGAAACACCTGTACCAAGTGTTCAAATACATGACCAGATTCCAATCAAAATAAGATGCCTCAATTACAGCACAAGTGAGTAAAAATGGGCTTTCTTTCATGGTATAAGATACACATTTTATTCTTTCGATTTCCACCAAATAAACAGGACAATAAAATGTTATAAGACATAATAAATATACAAAAGTTATCTAAGAAAGACAACTTTCCAGTTGGCATCATCAACTAACTAAAACTATTTAAGCATTAAATATTATACTCTAACCAAAGGTAAACACAGTACTGCAGCATATGTTCAAAATACAGCATATGTTCAAAATGACCTTAGATGGGTGGAAAACCTTGCAATTGCCTGATTAGGCTACAGTGAAAAATCACAATCTCAGTAAACACAAGTATTTTTACATTCTGGAGCAAATCCTTGGGTGCAGTTTGTTTTCTGGGCTATAGTAGTATTAACACAGAGTCTCCCAATTCCAAACTTGAGGTGATGCTAGCCTCAGGAGCTTCCCTGTTATCAGACTCTCTGTGAACAGGGGAAGGGGTGTCAAAACACCTAGGCACTGTGGTTATTCCAGGGTTCTCAAACTTTTGGTGCATGTGCACTACATTATAGGCTACATAAAATTTGTTCAAGATATGAATTCCTCCTTTGACTGGATGATGGGTGCCAAAGAGAGTGGGTTAAGTGATAGGACCATAGAACCCCCCAAAATTGTGGCCTCATGGCTTGGCCAGTGTGGATGTCCATACCTGGGCAATTGTCACATCAAGCTGTTGGGAAAAAGCATCTTTACCCCCTGGAGGTAAAGGTAGGGGAGTCAGGAATATTGTTTCTTTCTCTCCCCATCTATCTCATATTGATGGACAAACAGATTTCACCTGGACCCTAATGCTACAGGTTTTTGACAACTGCCAGCTCTGTAAGCACTAAAATTGTGATATCAGGCTATCTCTCCACATCATTATAGCCATCCTGTCAACATAGTGCTCCACACTATGATCTTGAGATATTTTCAGCTAATTTGGAGCAGAGAATGATTGAGGGGTAGCTGTTTGAGGTACTTCATCCAGGCAGGCCAGTTCACTTTGCTGGGAGTGATCCTATTAGTTACCATCCTGAAAAGCTATTATTTTTCAAATGACCCACACAAGTGAAATATATCAGAGCTCTGTTTTGTGCTCCAGACATGGCATGTATCTCACCACCTGAAATACAAGATGGACACATAAAATATATATAGTTTACCTATTGGGTCCCAAAAAGAGGGTGGCAATGGTGGAACTGAATGATTTAAGGCAGGATATTTCCAAGAACTGAACAGTGTAATGGAAAAGGGGCATAAGGGAGAGAATTTAAACAAATCATAGGTGCTGGTAAGAAAATAATGCACCAAACAAACAGGTCAAGATTACTAGAGAAGGAAAAGAGAAAAGGAAGCTTTCTCCTTAACGTGAAGAAAATTGCACCAAAAAAGGGCAACTTTAGTATTGTCTAAAATACACAGGGCAAGAAAGAGTCAAACAAGACCTGTGAAATTCTACTACAAAGTTAAAAGTAAGTTGGATCAAGCAACAAAGAAATGACTTAACACATAATCAAAAACAAGACAGCCCTAAGCAAAAAGGAGAAACTGACCTTCAGAGTTAGCACCCCAAAATAATAAGAAGCCCAGACATTAGCAAAAAATTATAAGCCACACTAAGTACTAGGAAGTTATGTCTTTGTCAAGGGAAGAAATTAAAACTACAGAGGAGACACAGAACTTGGAAGAACTAATTAAAGCAGTTCAAACAGATTTTATAAACCAATTCAAGGAAACTAAGGAATATGTGGAATAGACAAACTAATGTGTAAGCAATGTGTGAGCAAAAATAATTAAAAAGGTTGAAAAGTAACATGACAAATTATGGGAATGAGAGGAACAACAATGGTGATTAAAAATTCATTAGAGGCAAAAACAGCAAATTTGAAAGGCAGAAGAAAGAATATATAACTTAGAAGACAGGGAATTAAAATCATAGTCAGAAGAGCAGATATAGAAAATAGGAAAAATTGAAGTGTCTTAGGTTTGTGAGAGACAACTTGAAGTTTATAAACACATAAACAATGGAGTCCGAGATTTTGAAGATAAGGAATAGGGGGCACAAAGAATAATTGAGGAAGTAATGGTCAAAAATTTACCAACAATTAAGAAAGATATTAATGTAAATGTCCAAGCAGCAGAATTGTACTGCAAACTGAATAATCCCTAAAAGACTTACTGTCTTGTGAGTCATACTAATCAGAATGTAATATGCCAAAGATAAAAAGATAATTCTAAAAACAGCAAGACAAAATGATTCATCACACACAAGGGATCCTCAATATGAAAAAGTACCAATTTTTCATCAGAAGTCAATAGTTTTATGACATATTGAAGGTACTGTTAGAGAAAATCTGTCAGCCAAAAATTATTTATCAAGATATCTGCACATCAAAAATGAGGGAGGGATTCATATATTTAAAGACAAACAGAAACTGAGAGAGTTCACCAAAGATCACCCTTACAGAATTTCTAAATGGAGTTCTTCAGTTTGAAAGGAAAAGACAGAAGAGTCTTTAAGCAGTTTGATGCAGCCAAGATAGTCAGTATAGGTAAATTCCTATAAGAAATTGAATATAATTGAATAAGAAAACCCCATATTTCTTGATAATGGTTACATAAAATATAAAGAGTCAATGTGCGAAAAAAGCAGACAGCTCAGGAAATTGGCAACCTGTCAATGGGCCTTACATTGGAATTTCTTCTCCCCAATGTAACAGATTTGAACTCATTTAAAGGTTCTCTACATATGGCTCTTCTACCCCTTTTATTTGAACCTGTAATTAGCACTATATTTTATAAATATATGTTCCAGAGAGTTAAATCTTTAGTCTATCCATGTGCCAGTTGAGCCCCGAATTTCAGCAAAGTTGCAATGCATACATTCCAATTCATTGGCTTCACCCAGGATATCTACCAAGGAGATAATGATGGACAACACCCATCAGAAGGAACCAAGAGTATCAGCAACTGCAAGCAAGATAGCCCCATCCTTCTGTCCCATGGGACTTAAGTTCCCTCTCAGTTAGCATCAGAATGGGCATTATCATCCCAGAATCTTCAAGATTTGGAAATGAACAATGTACTAAAGTAGACATTATTATTTTACCAAAGACTTATTTTTCTAACAATGGAAGAACTTTTGTCATTGATTTAAAGGTAGTGGCCACCAGAGGTTCTTAGGGATAGGAGAGGGAAGAATAGGGGTAATATGGGAGCATTTTCAGGATACTGGAGTTCTCCTGCATGACAGTGCATTGATGAAACCAGCCATTGTATAGTTTGTTATAACTTACAAAATTGTGTGGAATAGTGCATAAACTATAATGTAATCTGTACTCCATGGTTTGTAGCAATGTTTCAATATGTGTTCATCAGTTTAAACAAATGTATCACACTAATGAAGGATGTTGTTAATGTGGGATAGTGTGGGAGGGAGAGAGAATGGGACATATGGGATTCCCTTATATTTTTTATGTAACATTTATATAATCTAAAGGTCCTTTAAAAATAAAAATTAAAAAAATAATTAAAAAAACATAAGGAGGGTAAACAAAAGGATATGGGATCACAGAATGTGTATATTATGTTGATATCATCTCAGATTAGTATGTTACTGATGTAGATTGTGCAATACAAATGCTAGGGTAACCACAAAGAAAGTATTTTAAAAATATATAATAGTTTGGGAAGCAGATGTGGCTCAAGAGGTTGAGCACCAGCTTTCCCACATGGGAGCTCCTGGGATCAGTTCCCTGTGCCTGCTAAAACAAACAAACAAACAAACAAACAAACAAACAAACAAAAAAAAACCACAAGCAAATAAATGAAAAAACCAACTCAAGGGAGCCAATGTGGCTCAGTGGTTCAACAGTGTCTTCCCAGATAGAAGGTCCCAGTTTCAATACCTGGCCCTCATACCTCAAAAAAATGAAAATAAGAAAGGTATCAGTTAGACACATCTCAAAAGATCAATGCTACAGAATAAGATGCTGTAATGGAAAAGAGAGAGAAAACAAATATGTCATATATAAATTAACAGACAAATGGAGGAAGTAATTATTGCTCTTAAAATAGTAATAAAGAATATTTAATCAAAATTTTACTGAAACATATTCATAGCACATGCAATTCACAAAAAGTATGCAACCAGTGGCATTTGGTATAATCACAAAGTTCTGCACTCATGATTGCAATCAATATTAGAGCATTTTCATTAATTGACACATAAAAATTCTACCCCTTTTTTGTCACCCCAGTCCCTAGCAATATATAACTGCTAAGTTACTTCCGTCTCTAAAATTATTTATATTTACATTTTGTATAGACTGAGTCTTTTTTTAAACTTTATTTTTATTTTATTTATTTATTTATTTTAAAGATACTTAGATTACATAAATGTTACACAAAAATATAGGGATTTAAAATCAGCACACACCACTCAGAACTGAGTGGGAGAGAGTGTGGTCTACAGTGTGAACTGCGGTCTATGGTTGGTGGCAAGGCTCCAGGATGTGTAAGTTCATTGAGGTTGGTGGGCCACACTGTGGGAGATGTTTGTGTGGGATGTGGTGGGAGGTGTGGGAGGTGGGCAACATGGGAATCCCAGCGGGTTCCGTGTAATATTTTAGGTAATCTAAGCACCTCTTAAAATATATGTATATATATATATAAAAATAACATTTTTGTAAGCAAATACACATATATGCATATATATTTATATATCATTTTACAAATGTTTGTATGTATTGTGAGAATTTTGATTTTTACCCATAATAAAAAAAAATGGAAAAAAAAATATAGGGATTCTCATATGCCCTACCTCCCACATCTCACACAACCTCCCACATAAGCATCCTTCATTAGTGTGGCAAATTAATTGCAATTGGTAAACACATGCTGGGGCTTTGCCATTAAATATGGATCATAGTTCAAATTGTAGACCACATTCTCTCCCACACAGTTCTGCATGTTATATGATGATATAAAATGGCCTATTTCTGTCATTACAATGTCACTAAGGACAATTCCCAAGTCTGGAAAAAGCCTCTGTATTACAACTGCTTTTCCCTCTCCCTGCATTCAGAGCCTCCAGTGGCCACTGGCACCACATCAATGTTGTAATTTCTTCCATTGCTTGAATCACAATATGTCTATAGTAGAATGCCAGTAAGTCCACTCTAGTCCATAGCTCTTCTCCCCATCCTGAGGAGTCTGGGATGGTGGTGTCCACTCCACCTCCAATTGAGAGGGGCTTATATCCCATGGGAAATATGGATAGGATTATACTGCCAGACAATCTCCATTCCCTGGGATGTCCGTTGTCCATCTTCATCTCCCCGCCAGGTGTCCTGGGTGAGTCCAATCAACTGTAGAGTAGTAATTGCTACTCCACCTAGGTTCTGGGCCCAGCTGGCATATGTACAGCATTTGCATGTGTTGAGTTTATATAAAACAAGTTTCTACTCTATAGGACAGTCGGCATAACCAAAGCTCAGAACCATCACTGATGGTTTCACAGAGTTTCAACAGATCTCTACCTATTTTTTATCATTCAGGATCTGCATGTATGTATTTGGGAAAAAAGGTACCTGATGAAAGTTGATAGAACCTAGAAATTTTCCTTGACATGGCAAAGATAATTCACACTGTATCAAAATACATAGAAGAACTGGGCAGGGATGCTAAGCTGAAATGCATTCATGGAAAAGTGACAGTTTAGGAGCTAATATACACAGAATATAATAATATATTAATAAAAAGGGCAACTGATCAAGGACAAATAATAATATATTTTTATGCCTAAACTAGGTGTTCCAACATAGGTGAACCAAATATTGGCAAAATTGAAGGGAGAAATAGACATCTCTATAATAATAGTAAGAAAATTCAATAGAGCACTCTCATCATTGGGTAGACATCTGGATAGAGGATCAGTAAGGAAACAGAAAGATTGAATAATATTATAATCTAAAAATCACAGATACATACAGAAATTTGCACCCCAAAACAGCTAAGTATGTTCCTCTTAAGGGGGAACTTAATATATCATTCTCCAGGATAGATTACATGTTGGATCACAAAACAACTCTCAATTAACTTAAAAAGGTTGAAATTTTACAAAGTATTTTTTCTAATCAAAACGGATTGAAGCTGGAAATCTATAAGAGGCAGACAATATGAAACTCACAAATACTTAGAGGTTAAACAACACATTCTTAAAAAATCAGATGTCAAAGAAATACTTGCGACGCATGGAGTGAGAAGCTTGGGACATCTATCTGCGCGGATCGGCGGCGTGGACCGAACGGTGGAGATTCGCGAGTTTTCAGGCTGCTGGTGGAGGCTGGCACAGGCGGCCAAGCCCCGCGGTTAGGGGAAAAAAAATAAAACGGCCATTTTGAGCCACGGGCGGTGCGAAAAACTTCTATTTTCTGGGGAGCTGGCTGCCTGGCACCCCTTGGACCTTGTGTGAACAGAGCAAACGAGCTAATCAGCACCCAGTGAACTGGAGGGGGGATTTTGGTCGGGGAACGGAGCTGATTTCCCTAGCCACCCAGGGATAAGACCCGGGCCGCTGCAGAGCCAGGAGGAAGGGACACTTCCCAAAAAAGGGAGGGTTCGGTTGGAAGACAGGGAAGGGTATTTTATATTTTTAGACATCGATCTGGCTGCCTGCACTGCCCCATAGCTTTGGGGAGCAGATAAGCCGACCTGAAGCACCATTAGGCTAAGAGCAGACGCGAATCTGCACTCAAACTGATTTACTGAGCAGCCCGGTGATGCTGGAGCTCGGCGCCGGAAGGGGCGGAATCCACCGTCTTTAGCACTCCTCACTGACTAACATCAGAGCTTCAGCTAACCGGGGGAGTCCGGAAAGTGGGACGTGCTTGATTAATTTCCACGGGCCCAGCTAGGGTCCCTTCCGTAAGGGGGTTGGTCTAGAGGAGGAATTATTTTGGGTCCTGTATTTGGCTAAAAAAAAAAAAAAAAAAAAA
>JAKSZT010053939.1:331861-343836 GCA_026826555.1 Tolypeutes matacus | reverse complement strand
AAAGGAGAGTAAGAGAAGAGCAGGCTTTGAGCCATCACCCATATGGACATAATCTATGGTAAAGGGATAGAGTGTGGTTGCATGTTGGGGGATGGGGCAGATAAGTGGTGGTGTTCCTGGGTTTGGAGGTGTAGCACTGGGGGTTGGGTGGATTAGGAAGGGCTGGTTCAAATCCCCAGGGCATGTAACTGTGAATCTTGACATTCCATGGATTGGGAGAGGGGGTTATCACGGGCCCTGGGGGGCTGGGGAGAAGTGAACAGTCAAGATCTAATGGGTTGTTCAGTGGTCATGGGGAAGGTTTTTCATTACCTTAAAGTAATGGACACAGGACATGGTAAATATCATCAAAATTATTAAACTGTATCATCTAAATTGTAAACTAAACTGTAAATCACTGACAATGTTTAGTTGCTATATTTTGCTATCTGCATAACAGTTATAACAATGATAACAACCAAAAAAAAAAGGGGGAGAGTTAATATGGGGTGGGGAAGGGGGTTGGTTTGGTATCTGGGAGTCTCCGGCACTCCGTGTGTGACTTTGCTGTGACCTAAAACTTCTTTGAAAATTAAATGAAAAATTGGGAGACAATGGGGATTGAGAGGAGGAAGGTGTCATGGCACACCACACATCCGCTAACACAGTGATAAAGGGAAGGAAATAAGGGAAAAAAGAAAAGAGAAAGGAAAAAAAATGAATATATATATATAAAATGCATTTTCTTTGCTTTTCTGCCCATTTTTTGAATGTCTCAATCGACTAATATATTTTATTTTGTTTTGTTCTTTGTTTGATTATTTGTTTTTTTTTCCTTTTCTCTTTTTTTTTTCCCCTGAGTTTCCTTATGTTTGTCTCTTGCATGTACGCTTATCACACTTGTTTCTTTTTCCTAGTAAGTGTATTTGATTATTTTATGGACTAAATGTTCATGGAGGATTTGGATCACAGAAGGGTTACAATGGGTACTGCGGGGGATTATTGGGGGGGTGTACTGGGGGGTTTCGTGGGGATTGGTTCATCCGAATATACATTAAAGATATACAAAATCGTTCAAAGGATCGGGGGATGGGACATGGTCATGATGGGTGGATAATCACATAATAAATGAGGGAATCTGAATTCCTAGCCTGGAGAGCTCAGCCACAGTTTCCAAGGGAGCAACAATAATCCTATGAGTGTAGGGACAGTGCCTGTCAAAATAGGATGACCCACTGATTTTTTTTTATTTTTTATTGATGACTACCCTTGTGAGTCTTTGCTCTTGTAAATGAGACTTAGCCTGCAGTTGTGGGGTGCCTAAGGGTTGCCAACTTAGAGCCTCCTTGTTGCTCAAATGTGGCCTCTCTCTCAGCCAAACTCAGCATATGATTGCATTACCTTCCCCCCAACGTGGAACATGACTCCCGGGGATGAGCCTCCCTGGCAATGAGGGATTAATACCAAGTTCCAACTGGCAGCTTTGCGCAGTGGCAGTATCGTAGCCAATGAGATTTATCCGAGGCGTGATTATTGCTAATTGAAAACTTTTCCCAAGTGCCAACTGGCAACACATCTGGAAAAAGACCTTGAATAAAAGGGGGTAATGGTAAAGACAAATGAGTTCAAGTGACTAAGAGACTTCAAAGAGAGTCGGGAGGTCATCCCAGAGGTAACTCTTACGCACACCTCAGTAGGAGCTCATAGAACATCTAAGTGCCTATCACCCCACTCAGTGGGGTTCCTGAGAGCTCCAGAGACACCCTGGTCCTATAAAAGGGGGGATAGCCCCAGAGACTGATGCCTTATCAGTGGGTTCTATTTTGGAATCTGTGCTCCTGTGAGTGACAGGATTAGACTCAAATAAGTCCTCCCTGCACATGGTTCACCAGTCCCTTCTATTCAAACCTATATGTGATGCTGGAGTTTTTAGGTATACTTCCAGAGACTGGAGCCTCCCGCCTACCTATGTGCCAGGTGTGCATGAAATCTAGGTGGAGCTGCAACTCCCACCCTACAGCTCAATGGACTCATATAAGTTACCTGGTGAGGAGACAATGATGGGAAATGGCCATCCCAGGGACTGGAGAGGGCCTGCATTTGCAGGCAGGATCATCCCACTCACCATATCCATGGGATATAAGCCCTCTCTCACCTGGAGTTGGAGTGTACATCACCATCCCTGTCCCCTCAGGATTGGGGGAAGAACTCTGGAGTAGATTGGACTTGATGGTATTCTCTTGTTCACATATGGTGATTCTAGCAATGCAAGAAATTATAACAATGAGGTGGAGCCAGTGGCCTCTTTACACTTTTGGGGGAGGGAGGGGATGAGCAGTTGAAATACAGGGGCTTCTTTGGGAGTTGGTGGTTGTCCTGAGTACTGCTGTGGCAACGGATGTAGGCCATTTTAAATCAGCACACACCACTCAGAACTGAGTGGGAGAGAGTGTGGTGTACAGTGTGAACTGTGGTCTATGGTTGGTGGCAAGGCTCCAGGATGTGTAAGTTCATTGAGGGTGGTGGGCCACACTGTGGGAGATGTTTGTGTGGGATGTGGTGGGAGGTGTGGGAGGTGGGCAACATGGGAATCCCAGTGGGTTGCGTGTAATATTTTGGGTAATCTAAGCACCTCTTGAAATATATGTATATATACATATAAAAAACATTTTTGTAACCAAATACACATATATGCATATATATTTATATATCATTTTGCAAATGTTTGTGTGTATTGTGAGAATTTTGATTTTTACCCATAATAAAAAAAAATGAAAAAAAAAAAAAAAAAAAGAAGTACTTGCAAGAGAGATCAGAAAATGTCTTAAGATGAATGAAAATGAGAACACAACATATCCAAACTTATGGGATGCAGGGAAACAGTGCTGATAGGGAAATTTATAGCCCTAAATACTTAACTTGAAAATGAAGAAAGAGTTGCAAAGAGCTAACTACATAGCTGGAGAAACTAAAGTAAGGACAGCAAATTAATACCAAAGCGAACAAAAGGAAAGAAGTAACAAAGACTAAAGCAGAAATAAATTAAATTGAGGGACTTCCAGGATATGTAGTATTAGAGAAGTACAGAATTCACTTCTCTCGTGGACAAATAGAGGACAAGCAGAAACTATCTGGAAAACTATTATTGGTGTTTAGACAAAGGTTAAACACCACACAGAAGAGAGAAAGGTGATGGAAATGAGACTCATTGAGGAATATCTGTGAGTGAAGGTGCAACTTCAATTCTTGGTGCCCATCCGTATCCTCTCAGAGAAGACTGTAGTGGGTCCTCCAGTTCCTGGATGATGAGGGAGGAACACAGCCTACAACCAATTCAGATTTTCGTTGGTGAACCTGGTCTGCTGCATCCAATACACTGTGCCTTCCATGAAAAAGGGAAGGGAGTGTGACATTGTTTTCCCTGAAACCCATTAAGGAACTAAATAGAATCTTCCTTCTCAAACACCATCCCTACTGAACTGGATGGTCGCTGATATGCCGAGGGGAGTACAGTGGAAATTTTATTCTTCTTTGGGCAAATGGAGCATGCTACCAGCCAAGGGTAGATAATAGCCTCTGAATTACTTTAATTTGTGAGTCTTGGCTCTGAATAGACTACCCTGAGGGGTTGTTCTTCAGGACATTATTTTTGCAGAGCTCAGTGCAGAACTATGCCTTGGAGTGAGTGGAGATATCTGCTGTAGAGGGCCTTCTAATGGCAGAACAGGAAAGTGCATGCAAAGAAAGAAAACATAAATAAATAAAGGAGCATTTGAAATCTTTATTGCCCCCTCCAAGATTCTAGTAAATTGGTCTGCACTCCATTGCTGGGCCCATGGCCCTCATTTGAACAGTTAAATATGAGAATCCTAACCTAGAAAATGTTGAACTAAGAATCTCACTCTCATTCCCAATTTCTGCTTTAGTTTGTCAAAAGGCTGCTGAGGCAAAATACCAGAAATATTTTGGCTTTTAAAAAGGTTATTTATTTGAGTTAAAGGTTACAGTTCCAGGTCCATGAAAAGTCCTACTCAAGGCACCATAAGAGGTCCTTCACATCCAAGTCAGCTGCCACAGGTTGAAGCAAGCTGGTTGGCAATCTCTGCCTCATCTCTTCCTTCCTCTCTTGGCTGTACCATCTCCAGGAGCTCAACTGAGGGAAACCAGGTGTAGAGTTGTCTCTTACCAGGTGCTTTCTCACAGCTCCTCTGTTTATTTCCTGATTTTAGCTGCAGGCTCTCAGACAAATGGCTCATCTCTTCCCAGTGCCACAGTACTTTCGGCCTCTCCTTTCTGTCATGTGGTAGGAACAAATAATGACAGAGCTCTCTTTCCCTGTGTTTCTTCACTTTTCATCATACCCAGCAAAAGGGCAGAGATTCAACGTGAATTACACATCTCTGAGATAGTCCAGTTAAAGAAGGTCTTACAACCACCAGAGTGGACCAGACTGCCAACATAATTTTTCTCATTTTGAGATTGATAGAATAATTTCAAACTGCTGCAAGTGGTAACACACCCCTGAAACACTAAATCCATAGGCAAGAGAGAGAAACTGAACATCAGATTAAATTCACCATAATAGTCAGATGTCTAGATATCAGCAAAAAATTATAAGCCATACTAAGGAAAAGGAAGATGTGGCTCAGGCAAAGGCACAAACAAGCTCCAGATGAGACACAGGATTTCAACAAATAATCAATTGTGTTCATACAAATCTCCTCAATCAATTCAAGGAGTAGAAGAACAACATGGCTAAAGAGATTTAAAAAAAAAAACATTAAGAAGACAATTGTTATTTTTCAAACACCACAGAATTGTATACTTGAAAATGGTTAAAAAGGGAAATTTTAGGTTGTATATATGTTACCAGATTATTTTTTGAAACCAACAGCAGAAAGAACACTAATGTAAATTGTGGAGTAGAGTTATTAAAATAATTTGTAATTACACTCTTTTATCAATGTGTAACAATGGTACTACACTAATGTAAAATGTTAATAATAGGGAAAACTGTGGTGAGGATAGCTATATGAAAACTCTGTTCTTTCTACATGACTTTTCTACCAACTTACCTATTGGCTCTGCTTACCCCCTTCCCCTGTCTGGGCCTGGGATGCATCTACAGGTATGGACATTATGCTATGTGAGCTCAAACTGATTTTAGTTGCCCAGAAAGACTGATGAAGTTCCACCATACATTGCCTCCTTCCAGAGTCAGAGTTGGAGCCCAGCCTGGAGTAGTAATCTAACCTGGGCAGATTGAAGCTGATCCATACAATCCAAGAAGTCACTGTGATTTTACATCAGCCTTGCTTCCATTCCTGCTGGGGGCAATGTTAAAATGGAAACTACAAACTCCTTTCTGACTTGTATTGGTTAACACTTTAGCTGTACGTCAAACTGGACTATATCTAGGTAAATTTGCTGATCAATACCAGAAGTTGATGCTCGTCTTTCTCCTCCAAACCTCTTTTTGGGAAATGTAGCTTCCCACTCTTGCCAGAAATTGGCTCCCAATGTAGCTTGCCCTGCCAGTGGGAGATGACCATCAGCCTTCCATAGCATGGAGGGCTCTATTCATGAATCTTCAGTGCAGATGGCCAGCCTCCTGTTCTTCCAAGGATGGTGCATTGGGCTCATCTTGTCTCCTGAGCTCCCAAATAGGTAATTTAGATAAATCTTTCTAATTTTTTATTGATTTTTCTACTGTTCTTTCTTTTCATTCTTAAGAATTCATTTAGCATTGCTTTTAGTGCAATTATATTGTTAACTAACCACCTTAGCTTTTGTGTATCTGGGGAAGTCTTAATCTAGCTCTTATTTTTTTAAATTAAGTCTCACTGGATATAAAATTCTTTAGGGATCCCTTGTGCATAGCTAATTGCTTTTCTGGAGCAGCTTTAAGAAATTTCTTCTTCCTTTTGGCATTGGATTGTTTTATTACTAAAGTTGTGAGGGATTCTTTTTGAGTTTTTCCTGTTTTTCTTTCCTTGGGATTCTTCAATGTGCTCATTCATAAATTTAATTATTTTTGTTGTTTTATGCCATTATTACTTTGAATATTCCTTTTGCCCTTTTCTTTCTTTCTACTTCTTCTCAGACTCCCATAACACATATATTTATAAATATCTCTTGGACTCTCTTAATTTTTAAATTCTTTTGTTTTACTCCTCAGCATGAATCATTTAAATTTTCTTATCTACAAAATCACTGTCTCCTTCTAATACTAGACCAAATGTACTGTTGAAACTCTCTAGGGAATTTTTCATTCCAGTTATGGCCCTCCTTTCTGACATTCCTGCTTGTTAACTTTTGTCAGTCTTTTTATTTAGATTCTAATATTGCTCATTTACTCTTTTCTTGATAACTTCATTTTTTCCTCTGTTTCCCTTCATCTTATTGAACAGATGAAGTATTTTTCCATGGATGTCTAAAGTCATATTATTTGTTGGTGTTTTCTGAATTTTAATGAGGATACATCATTTCCTGTTACTTTGTCTCAAAATCTGTTATTGAACACTGTAAATTTTAATATTTTAATTGTGAACGCTGAGATTTTAGTACTTGAGCTGTCTGTTCTTTAATTTGTATCCAGGTGTGATATGAGAAATATTATCCTGAATGCCATGATCTAATCAAAACAAAGCAAAATGCACATTCCCATTATTTATGAATTGGCACTGCTTTGGCTGGTGGTCTGATCCAGAGATCTGTCATCCTATCAAGAAAATCATCTAAGATGGCTATGACAGACAGGGTCCTCTCTCTTTTATCTGAACATGCATGAAAACATGGACCCTGATTTTTCCTGTGCTTGTCCTTCCTTGTGTCCTTTGGAATTCCCATTCACAGTTTACAATCCAAATACCTCCTCTATTCACTGTGAAATTGATATTCATCCCTCATAGTTGTTCAATTTTGTGAAATGAAATTAGTCCATTTCCCCCAGGTGCTTTGAATTAATTATTTTTAACATTGCTTTAGTGCTCTGCAAAGTGCATCTCCACCTTTTTACAAATTTTGGGAGGTTTAGCCTGAGACCATTTTCTTGGTTCAGTCTTTCAAACTTCCACCCAATAGATTGATAATGACATGCAGGTACCTCAATTTGTACATAGAGGCTACTCTGCTCTTTCTGGATTATAGCCAGGGATCCACAATGGAAACACAGTCTGACTCCACTCTGTATTGGGGTAGAGGCTATAGGAAGAGTTAGGTTTGTTTCTTGTGTAAGAAATCTTTACCTAGCCTGGTACCATGAAGAAAGTCTCATTTGTTAGGGTCAAAAAAACATTGTAATTTTGACTAACACATTTATTCCTTTAATCATTTTTGTTTGGTGAGAGACAAGAGTGAAATTCAATCTCATCTAATATGACTATTAAATTTTCCACATATTATTTACTAAAAATACATATTGTCAATGTATTACCACATGCCACTTATGTTTTAAATATGTGTTTCTATATAAGCAAGTCTATAGTTGTGCTCTGTTCTCCTACATTAGACTCTATATTTATATCTGCACTCAAACCTCATACATTCAAATGAACTCAACATAAATTGTATTTGTGAAAATTATAATTAAATTTAATATCTATATCTATATCTATATATATCTCCTTACGGCTGAAAGTATTCTATGAAAGCACAGGAAGTAGTTGAGTTTAGGATGTGGGTTTTTGGAATTAGATATTTCTTCCTTAAAAGGGAGGATAATGCTATAGGGAAATAAGACTAAGTATGATATATGTAATATTTTTATTTAATAAGATTAACATTTTATAAGGAATAAATATCAAGACATATTTACCTTAGTATCTGTATCCAATAAAGCTGTGAATTAAAGTGTTTGTACAATAAATAAAAATTATAAATTAAACAACAAACTATATGGTTTTTTAAACTGAAGGAAACTTGCAAATTTGTGAGAACAATATTGAGTTTATAATCAATCTGAGAAATCATTTGAGTACAATTCAATAGTTTGGCATAACTTCAAAGAAATAATTAACAGAAGAAGCAAGTGTAGAGAAATCACAACTGTGCCCAACTCTGCCACATTCAGGAGCACATTCTCCAAAGTAGGGCAAACATCCCACAGGCAAAGCACCAAACTCTGGAGCTATCTGCCATGACTGTAGAACCTTGGTTCCTCCAGAGCCCTCAGGAGCCCCGTTATTTGGGGTAATACCTACTTTGGCAGTCTGTGCAATCCTGCTGAGATGTGCAAATGTGTTACCCCTGGATGATCTCCTGACACACTTTGAAGTATCTTAACCATATAAACACATTTGTCTTTAACTTTTTTCCCTTTTATTCAAGATCTTTTTCCAATTGTATTGCTACTTGGTCCTGGTAGTAATTCCTCAGTGACAGGGAGGCTAATCTCTGGGAATCATGTCCCACACTGGGGGAAGGTAATACATTTTTATGCTGAATTTGACTTAGAGAGAGACCACATTTGAGAAAAATGGAGGCTTTCAGGTGGTAGCTCTTAGGCACCATAGAACACTAGGCTAAGTTGCAATTTCAAGAGAAAAGGTTCAGAATCCTAGTCACCAATATCAGAGGCCCACCAATGGACCATTCTTCATCACTAGTCATTGTCCTTGTACTTGGGGCTTGTTGCTGTTCCATCAGAGAATGTGACACAGCTCCTCAGATTGGGAATTCAATACTCTCAGTTAATGTGTGAACCTCTACCGACTGTGACAATATCCCATGAACATTTGAACACATGTATATATCTTATGTGTATGCTGTGTTTGGCTTCCTTCCATGTATCCCCTATCACTGACACCCCACACCAATGATCCTCCCCTGCTACAGTTGTAACTCTTCTGTGGTCCAAAACTTCAAAAATGAAGCCAAGAATAACACAAAATATAATTAATAGCAAAATGAAATAATAATGATAGTTTTAAACATAAGAAAGAAAATATTTAATAATTTAGGAAAACAAACTAAATTAAAATAAAAAATTGAAATTAAAAAATTATGAAAAATATTTAATTTTTTAATTTTTTTTCCATCACTGTAATATCTGTTGTCCTGTATGTACATTGAAATTTTCTTCCATTTCTTGCCCAGTGTCTTATCATTTTTAGTTTTGTCTTCAAAGAAGTTTTAGGTAGAAGAAAAGTCACATACAGAATATAGGGGACTCCCATACACCCAACATCCTCCCCCCTTCCCCTTCCCATACCAATAACCTTTTTATGTGTGGGTTTTACATTTGTTACAACTGATGCACAAAAATTGAAACATAGCTACGAACCATGGTCAATAGTCCACATTATGTTTTACACTTTAGACCACACACTTATAAATTTTTGTTCAAATTTAACATGGCCTGTATCCAACATTGCAAGATCATGCAGAACACTTCCATTGCCCCCTGAATACCCCCTCTTCCATCTATTCTATTTCTCCCACTCCCTCCCCTGAAGATCCATGATGAACACCAGGCTTCACTCCTTGAAGGACAAGATTCATAGTTACTTGCAACAACAATGCGGGCTTGATACACTGGTCTGTCTTCCCTTATTAGAAACTGCCCATGTTTTCAAGATACACACATCCCTCTGTTGTATAATAATATCATGCCTCCCATAAATGGGAGTTCAATTCCTTCTCACTCATTTTGTGGGTCTCCACCCATTGATACAACACTCTATGACAAAATGATCCTTCACACATTCATTAGAAGATTTCACCTGAAGTGCCCTTTCCTGAATGCCCCCCAATCCAAAACCCTAAACCATTAACCCTTCCTTGTCATATTGCCAAAAGTGCTTTCCCAATATTGTAGTTTCAACCACATACCCACCAATCACCAGTGTTCAACTGCTCCCTCACATGACACTCCCTGCAGATCTATGGACTTTCTAACCAGCCCTCCCCACCTATCTACTTGTCAAATTTGCACCTCCCAACCCAATAGTATCACTACACCCCTGTCATTTCTCTTCACTGTACAACTGCAAAATACCACATTATCATATATGTTGCCCATAAGAGCATTGGTTCACAACCTTCTTCTACCTTTCTATTTCCTGAAAACTTATCCTCAATAATCCAGCTATCTGAGTTTCTCAAATTCCTTAATTCATATCAGACAGGTCATATAATATTTGTCCTTCAATGTCTAGCTTGCTTCACTCAACAAAACATCAAGATTCATCCATATTATCCTATGTACTGTATTTCTTTTACAGCTGAGTAATATTCCATGGTATGTATGCAACACATTTTGTTTATCCATTCACCTGTTAATAGAGATTTGGGTTGATTCCTACTGTTGGCATAGTGAATAATGCCACTATGAATATTGGTGTGCATATATCTCCTCGTGCCCTTGTTTTCAATTCTTCTGGGTATATACTCAGCAGTGGAAGTGCTGGGCTATGTGGCAGATATGTAGTTCATTTTTGAGGAACGACCAAACTGTCCTCCACAATGGCTGGACCATTCTACATTCCCACCAGCAGTGGATGAGCGTTCCCATTCTTACACATCTCTCCAACAGCAGTCCTCTTTTTTTTTTTTTTAATGACTGCCAGTCTAATGGGTTTTAAGATGGTATCTTTTGTAGTTTTGATTTGCATTTCCCTAACTGATAGTGATGTTGAGCATCTTTTCATGTGCTTTCTAGCCATTTGTATTTCTTCTTTGGTGAAGTGTCTGCTTAAATCACTTACCATTTTTGAAATGGGTTGTTTGTCTTTGTATTGTGAGAATTTTGTTTTTTATTGGGTAAAAATAAAAATTCTCACAATACATACAAACATTTGTAAAATGATATATAAATATATATGCATATATGTGTATTTGCTTACAAAAATGTTATTTTTTAAATATATATATACATATATTTTAAGAGGTGCTTAGATTACCTAAAATATTATACGGAACCCACTCGGATTCCCGTGTTGGATGTTTGTCTTTTTATTTTCAAAATACAAGATTTCTTTATATATGCTGGATATTAGGCTCCTCTCAGATATATTGTTACCAAATATTTTCTCCCATTGGATAGGCTATCTTTTCACTTTCTTGACAAACTCCTTTGAGGTGAAAAGACTTTAATTTTCAGTAGGTCCCATTTATCTAATTTTTCTTTCACTGCTCATGGTTTGAGTGTGAAGTTTAAGAAACCATTTCCTATTACAAGGTCATGTAGATGCTTCCCTACATTATCTTCCAAGGTCTTAATGGTTTTAATTTATAAATCTTTGATTCATCTTGAGTTGATTATTTAATAAAATATGAGATGGTGTTCCTCTCTCATTCTTTTGTATATGGATATCAAGTTCTCCAAGTCCCATTTGTTGAAGAGGCCATTCTCTCCTATTGAGTGGGCTAGGTGGTCTTGTCAAGTATCAGATGACTTTATATGTGAGAGTCTATATCAGGACCCTCAAGTTGGTTCCATTCATGGGTATGTCTATCCTTGTGCTAAAATCATGAGGTTTTTGACCACTGTAGTTTTATAGTATGTTTTTTTTTCTTTTTTTTTTTTTGATTTTCTTATTTATTATTTATTTATTTATTTATTTATTTATTTATTTATTTATTTATTTATTTATTTATTTATTTATTTATACATTTATTTTAAGAGGTGCTTAGATTACCTAAAATATTACATGGAACCCACTGGGATTCCCATGTTGCCCACCTCCCACACCTCCCACCACATCCCACACAAACATCTCCCACAGTGTGGCCCACCAACCTCAATGAACTTACACATCCTGGAGCCTTGCCACCAACCATAGACCACAGTTCACACTGTAGACCACACTCTCTCCCACTCAGTTCTGAGTGGTGTGTGCTGATTTAAAATGGCCTACATCCATTGCCACGACAGTACTCAGGACAACCTCCAACTCCCAAAGAAGCCCCTGTATTTCAACTGCTCATCCCCTCCCTACCCAAAAACTGTCAAGTGGCCACTGGCTCCACCTCATTGTTATAATTTCTTGCATTGC